>JAUZND010026783.1:0-23845 GCA_034780555.1 Coelogynopora nodosa
ATTTTATTTAACCTTCTGTAAACAGAAGGTAATTAAAAAATAGTCATTCGATAAAATTACTTGAAAATTGACTAAATACATTTAATATCAGCACACTTTGTTTGTTAGATTTGTAAAACTTTTTATAACAATACTTTCCGTTGTATTTCGTGGTACAAACTTTCCATTGCATGTCTATAGGCGTATATCATTCACGATGTGCATTCACAAATAAGCATATTATATGCTTTTGTTTATTTAAATATTCTTCAAGCAATGGCAATTATTCAAGTTATTGGCAAATTCATTGATTTCAACTATAATTATCAAAAATATGTCTAGTTATATTACTGATAACAACGTCTCTGATTTTGGATACTTGATCAACGCTGCAAGTCAATATTATACATATTATATATTTAAGTGTGTGATTGTGGGCAAGTTTCACAATTAATATTGTAAAAGAAAATTAACTCCGATAAATAAGTCCAATTTATTTATACTTTTATTTATCGGATAAATCCAGTGAACATTTAATTAAATTCATAACAAAATAAAATGTTTATTGCGTATGTCGCCTATGTATAGGTAAGAAATAAGAGCTGCATGGAATTATTAGACGTTTCGTATAATCTTCGTCAGTAATAAAACTGCATCTTATGCTTTTAGTCTTTCCTGTATATAAGCTAAATTTGTTCATATTATACAGTTTTAATTCATTATGCAATTTTATACGAATATTGTACGAAACGTCTAATAATTCCAGCGCTTACTTCTTACCTGGATAGACGACATGCGCAATATACATTTTATTATATTATGATATAAAAAATTTAACTGATATAAATGATATAACTTAACTACTAGGTATGACCGACCTTTAACTTATTCTTCAAATTCAGTTAATTTTTTTCTAAATTTCAAATTGAATTACAAATTAATAAATTCAGTGTACTTACGAAATAAATCCGAAATAATCTCGAAGTTACTTATCGAACTTGTTTTTAATTTATAGTTTCAATGTAACACCTTTCCTTTGCGTATTCCAACACTGATAAAGCTCAGTTTAAAGAGTTTTCACTTTAAAAGTGCCGTTACTTAAAATCACCAGTTACACCTGTGATAACTACATAGCATTATAACGTGTGGGTAAATAGAACTGTTTTTACTGTTAACATTTGTTTAACTTAGTGCTTCTTGTTACAATTGTTATATATATAGTATATATATTTTTAAAATCCAAACCAATAGGTTATTTTGTAAAAACAAGTGACACTTTTCACTTATAATACCTTAAAGATAGCCTACAATAACTTAAAATTAAGTTAAAACATTGTTTTTAATAAATATTTAACTATTCTGTTCCATGTAATATAAAAAAAAACAGTTTTAGGGTAATAATGAATTATTTAATTAGAAAAAGTCATCAAAGTCTGACAACATTTTTTTTAAATCAATGTCAACGGTTATTATGTAAAAATTGAGAATGGTTATTAAATTTTTCCTCATTAGACTTCTGAATTGTGATATTTTAAGACATCATCCACATCTGCTGCCATTTACCCTGCCACAAAATACTTGACAACTATCGTTGTGTAGTTCTACTTATTAATATATACAATACAGTTAAAGAAAGATTAAGAAGAAGAGCAGGGGAATAATATTGAATGAAAAAACATAGATCTGTATTTAACTGCATCACTCATCAAGTGAAGCGTTCAAGCAGTCAAGAGGTGTTCGAGTAAGAATTTGCTGGGAAGATTTATTTTATCAAGCCACAGATACAATAATATTGAAATATTTTGTACAGCCAAGGTATTTATTTTAACGATAAAAGGTGTGAACGTCAAATCTAAAGCGACTGTGTATATAGCTAAAGTAGCACTTTATTTTTGAAAATATGTGATTTGTTTTCAAATTGATAATGAAATGGTTTGAATGAAAACACTATAAACATTTACCTCTATATGGAATACAATATAATAGAAATACTCCTAGTGTACTATACATACTACGTATGTTTTTTAGTGTATATTTTACACTAAATAAAAAAAAAAAAAAATTTTTTATTATGCCTATATGCACTTTCTGAAACCATCCACACTACCAAATATTGATTCCTTATTTATTTTTGTCGTTTAATTGATTTTCTCGCATATTGTTTTCGAACAGAGAATGAGTCTCAAAGGAGATATAAAAATCCATTTGCTTTTAAGATTATAACATAAACTGCAATTTTATGGTCCATAATTATAACCGGTATCAGTAGATCGATATCTGGACCCTGTCACCTCTGTGATTTAGTGATTTCCTTGAAGCGCATAAAATAAGGCGAGGCAAAGTCCTGGTGAGAAGAAGTTTTGAAATTCATTCCTTCAAAAATGTTTTTTAGCTTATTTTTCCATCGCGCCTTAATATTATAACATTACAATATACTATATATACTGGGTTTAATCTCAAGAAAGAATTTTAATATGTATTTTACTTTATATAATGCTGTCAATTTATTGTCCCTTCATATAGCATATACCGAATCTCATTATTTTCATCCCTTTTTCTGAACATTTTAACCACTATTTTATGTATAATGTACGATGCCTAGCGTGCTGTATACAAGCGGTAGGTTATTTGGCCGAATTGCAGACGTATAGAATTTCCATAAATAATTAGTTTTTTTCTGTTTGAACAAAGAATGATATGTTATGAATATTTTCTGACAAATTGATGTTTCTGAACTACTCTTGTTAGTCTTAAGTCGCTTGTTTTTTCTGTGTCACACTGTTTCACGTAATTATTTTTCTGGAGGCATGTCGTTCTTTTAATATATTATTCTGTAAACAGGGTTCGTACGTTTTTTAATACCTACATGTTGAAGAAATATTTTGTCCTTACGACTACGGAGTAAGTATAAAAAATCACAGAAAGTTGGCAAATGTTACGTTATACGCCGTAATGCTATCTTCATTTGAACTAATTTATTTGTCTCACAAGTGAACTGCTCCTGGTTATTTATCAGCGCTAAATATCACTCTGAACTCAAATCTTTTGTATGAACCTTTCATTTGGTGCGTGTTATGCTTTGTTTGTTTGTGAACTATATAGATAGAGTGCCAAACTAGTTCTTTACGATCACACTATGCTTTATATTACTCTTATATACAATATGTCAACTGCTTCTACACTGTTTACGAACAGTCGTATCACGCCATACTCAAATATTTTGTAATGTACCTTTGTATATACATTTGTTTTGTATATATAGAAACTGCTGTTTGGTGTATAGTTGAATATTTTATTTATTTATTTATTTATTAACTGTCTAGCTTTACTATACTACGAAGTATGTAAACTATTTCTGAGAGGTATTAAGAAAATATGGAATTTTATTTTAATGAAAGTGTAGGCTACGAGTATAAACTTTGTTAAATTAAATATTGATTGACACTTTTTTTTAGAGAATACTAATTGCCTAGCATTTTGATTATTATGTCTATTTTTGTATTCTGTCGTTATTTTTTCTATTTGAGTTAGACATTGATATATTAATTTTAGCGCTATTCTTATAAAGTGAGAATATTCTATTCTATTCTTCACTTCAATACCACTAACGAAGCAACTGCTAAATTACTAATATATGTAATATTAAAATTATTTCCTAGAAATGTCAACTCAAACAATGTCAACATGGATGGGTTGCCATTAAACCACCAATAATGAATAATACAGCCTGAATCTAAAGTCAAAGCAGCCAGTGTTTTGTACCTTTTAAGCCAATTAAATAATTCTTTACAGTTGAAAATTGGTTGAGAATTATTACCAAGCAGGGCGAAAATTTTAAACTTTTTTCTGGTCTTATTTTGGTATAATATAGTTTCATAAAAATTAGCAGTCCATAATAGAGATATTTTAATTAATTATTTAACCTGAAAACAGGTTAAATGTGAAAAATAGGCAGAATTCAGTATCTCAAACAGAAAAATACGTCAACACTACAAGGCCTATATATAGTGAAAGATGCAGTCACTAGAAAATCTAGGGATTACGTGAAAATGCAGAAAAATTAATATTTTATGTACATAAAGAAAATATGCAACATGTTGTTCGACGGCAGAAAGCAGTGCTTCAGTTTATATAAGAACGGGTTTGAAATGTTTCTACCTGAATTAGCTCGTTATTGTTTGTTGACTGATTCTGTCACGAAAATAAAAACTTTTTTTATTATTATCAGCGCATTTTGTCGCATGTATCATTATATTACATTATCTAGGGCAGTATAGGCCAGTAATAGCAATCTAATCTTTTAAACATAAAGTATAATCTATTATTATTATAGCAAGAACAAAATATAAACAAATAAAACGAACATTTGCAATACAATTATATTACAAAGCTTTTTGTTATGAACCGTTGTCCTTTTCCCTTTTTTTCCAGCTGTTAAATAAATATCTATCCAATTTATCTATCAGGTATATTGCAACAACATTTTATATCGTGTCTAAATTTGAATTAGTATTAAAATTGAAATCAGTATCATTGATGCTATAAAAGGTGTGGGTTTGTCTAATAGATTGTATATTATTGTAAAATACGTTATTTGATAAAAATCGATATTAAGATTTAGGACTCAAAAACATGTGTGCATGGCGGATGAAAAGGTTTAAATGTGTTTGCAAACCAAATTCGAAGAATTTTCTTCGAATAAAAAGAAAATTCTTCCAATTCGAGAAATTACTCTTTCATTTGAAGAAAAAAAATTGAGTGTTTTGCAAACACGCTTGAACCCTTTTGTCCACCATAGGTACGTGTGGACTATCTTCTATTGCAATGTTTTTTTTATAATGATTTTAGTGAATTATTGCGCGCGAAATCTAAAATTCGAATAATGTTTTAGTTTGAAGATTTGACTCGAAAAGTTTAGCGTAATACCTGAAAAATTATTACATTTATTTTTATCAACACTTCTTTCTTCATACTGTTTTGTCAATTATGTTTTTGTTGGTTGTTTTAATTAAATTTCGATTAATTAGAAGGGACAATTAATGACAAATGTTCAACAAAATTAAACTATGAAAATAAAACGTTAACAAAATATTTATTCTTGCATTAAAAAATAATTAAATACTTATTTTTAAGAAGAAACACTGCTTACGAACGATCGTTCAAAATAGGTTGAGGAGATAAACTATTTTTTACTTTAAATATATTAGAGTCATATCCTACATCAATATCAGTCATAATAACGTATACATGTCACTCATGCCGTCAAGGTAATCTGGTGCGTCTCACAGATTTATCTACATTTACCTGCGCCTGTAAATATTTTTGGCCAGTTTCTCTATCGATTTTTATTGTCACGTGACCCGCAGATAATACTCAGGAGGCGACTCCGGGCAGCTATCGACCGCCACCACGCACCCGCGATGTCTTCATTAACAGTCAACTCATCAAGCTCAAGTTCTGCTACACCTGCAAGATATTCCGTCCCCCGAGAGCCTCTCACTGTTCCGTCTGTGACAATTGTGTCGGTGAGTGACGTCAGAGCTGAGTTTGTCCTAGTTAATTGACTGCATATTATGTGGGTGATGTCATAGTTTGCTAATTTCAAGCCCGGTAGGATCAACATTTGATGCCTTTATGAGTAACTTGATAACTAACTGACTTTGTATGTGACATCATAGTTAGCTGACTTAATGCTGATGACGTCATAATTAGTCGATTTTATGTGTGACGTCATAGTTAGCTAATTTACTGTTACTGACTTAAAGTTATGGGGAACTTATTGCTAGCTGAATCCTATCGTGGCGCTCATGACTGTTTTCTTGTTCCAAATTTAGTTGAATTGTATATTGTATAATATGTTAACAAACTGCCAAAATTTATTTTATTTTTTAATGTAACCTGTTATATTTTCATTGCAGTTATTCAAATCTATTCTTTTTTCTTGCAGTTATTAAAATAAAATTTTCCTTTAAAATTGTCCCATATCCCCGCTAGTTTCAATTATTTAAACAGCTATTTTTAACGCAACCTTTTCCAGCGTATATTGCTTTCCTGGCTTCCTTTTTGTATTCCAATATTCCCCATATTTATCTATAATAGAAAGTTGTTGAAATTAACAGGTAGGTGTGGTCTGGTGTGTTGTTGTGACTGTTTCTGCAATATAATATACCATTAATGCGCGGCTGTCTGTGTATGGATCAAAGGAGTCGAGAGTCGCAGCAGCTATTAACCTGTCGGTTTCAATCGTGTCGTTTATTATCATCTCTGTGATTCGTTCTCAACACCAGATCAAAATATCTCTAGTCGGAATGTATCTGTGTTAGACAGTCGTGGTAGTTCCTTATTCCAGCTGCAGTTTGTTGAGTGTCAATTCTGCGTCTAAACTGGGATATATAGGAAGTGTTACTTTTTGTTGCGGTTTTTTACGATATGCTGCATTTTGGATAGTATTTCTATTTCAAATTTTGTAGATAGTATTTTGGCGGCCGATGAAAAGGATATTATTATATTTTTATTTAAAAGGAAACACTTTTAAACCAAAATATAACTCCCAATACTTATAAGGCAAGCTTCACACCAGAGAGCTCGTTATTTTTTATGACCGAGACGGGAAAAAAATACAATAACAAATTTAATATTGCATTAAATAATAACATATTATACTATATAGTAAATTATTGATTCCACCAACACCACCGCCAACATAATACACAGCTGTAGTTGCCATGGCAATATTGTATAGTGTGTGTTGCCCGTTCTATTTGCTTGTTTTATTTGGTCTTGTTATGTTTTGTTTTGTTTTCCCCTCCCTCCCTCCATTTGTGGTTTGAACAGCTGCGCAGCTTTGTAGGGTACAATCATATCGATCGATAATTACTCCGGCGTGCACGCCTCCATCTCTATACATCTCTTGTGGCCTGGTGCAGATAGAGTGAAGGCAGCAGTTTTGCAAGAGTGAGATCTGATGTGAGATGAGAACAAATAGATCTGAGTTTATTGAGGTTGTATTCTATTATATAGATCTAGTTTGATCACAAAAGCGGTTACTAGAGTGCATGTACTGTGTCCTCCTCGACCCGGTGTTTGTAGATTCTGGGTTTTTCGGTGATTTTTTTAACAATCTGATCAATCATATCTTAGTCTTCGGGCGCGCCCAATCTTCTTCACTTTTTTTTAGGAATCTTTTTCTTAGATTTCGTTTTTATCGAGTCTTTTTGATATGCCACAACTTGTGTTATTAGTTTATAACTGAGTATTACGTTGAGTAAACTACAACAGATCAGTGTGTCTATAGTTGTAAATTTGAACATATTTTGACGTCCAATGTTTTGTTTGTAGTCGGATTATTTGTATTTACTGGCGGTTTTATTAACCTCCTCAATTATGAGTTTTTTGGGGCGATATTTTCATATTTTATGAAGTCATTGTTAAATATACAATAATATTTGAATAGGGATCGAATCCGGTTTAAATAGCTATAGCTGAACTGATAACCGCTTGAATCTTGCCTTCAGCGGAACTTGACTACTCCTTAAGATTGCTGCGTACGCGTCGTTGATTTTCACCCAATAATTATAATCCGTATTAAACGCATTATTTATTACACCTCTTCCGCATTTATTGTTGCGCTTCGTCTTTCGTTATTCCACTCACTACTAAATTGCATCTTGCTATCTGTTACTTCTAATCAATTTCTCCTCATGGTGCTGTACTTCTCATCTAAGTGGACCTATGACAGACAGACTCACTCTCTCTCTCTACAGTTTTTTTTTAATTTTCGGAAATATCAGAAAATGGTGGTTTTACTGTGTTCTCTTTTGTGAGCATGAGGTATGCAGAGACATCTAATAAAATAGCTTGTCTGACACCGCTGAAAGGCAGTTTAGATATCAATGTAATCTATGTTTACCCAGTTAATCTATGAAATAGGTTTTGATTTTTAATTGCACTAAAAGCGGGTGTCGTTAAATAAATTGATAAATTTCATCAGTAATTGTCCGTTTTTTAAAATAGTGTTTCTTATAATTTCATTGCTATAGCTTCGTGGGAAAATTTATAGTTTTATCATTTTTTAATTTTGTTTAACGTAAAATTTTACTGATTTGTTAAGGAAAATTAGTAGTACGCTCAAAATAATGGTGCAAATTTTGACTGATGAGTGCTTTTTTGCTCTCATCTCTCAACCATACATTGTCCATGTCTCCCTCTACAGACAGGTTCGATCACCACTGTCCCTGGGTTGGCAACTGTGTCGGCAAGCGGAACTACCGCTACTTCTTCCTCTTCATCTTCTCCCTCTCTCTCTACTGCATGTACATATTCGCCTTCTCCGTGGTCAATCTCATTCTTCGTGAGTACTAAACTAGTAGACATATTATTGATTATTAGTATATATTATTGATTATTATACACTGTACTATTTCTGTCCTTAAATTTAATCACGTCCCTCTTGTTTATGAATGAATGAATCACAAAAGTTTCATGTGGTAAAGCGGGGAACACTGATTTCACCTGACTTCTTTCTGTTGTTAACAGTTTAAGGTGTCATAGTGATAAAGGATATAGATGGCGCAACACTTTTTTTGTATTATTTTACTTTTGGTTATATTATAACATAATATGCACTTTAAATAATTTGAAATTTAAGATTTATGTAAGTTCCAATTATTATGAAAATACGTTTAATAACAAAGCGAATCATTATAAAATAATTTACACATTTGTCACAAACTTCCTGATTCTCGTACAGTGTGCACATGTTATTTATAGATTAGCAGTACTTACGCGTACACAGCTGAATGCCATATTCACCACACATGTATCCTCCAAAATAATCTACCTGACTATTTCTCATCCGTACAACCGCGATATATTTAACATTGGGGGGAGGGGGGCGCTGGAGTCGGTGAGACTTATATGACACTGATGTCGCCACCCCACAGTATTGTTGGACTCTACTATATATACAATTGACGCTTGGATCGAATTCGGTATCTCTCTCTCTCTCTCTCTCTCTCGACAGCACTGTTATTCACAAAAGATAAATAAATATACGAGCTGACGTCTTCAAGTGTATCGTATTTCGTCACATCAAGACTAAATTAGTAAACATATTAGATGCGTCCTTCCACTCTCTTCTCGATCGAACTGCAGTTGAAACTTTACCTGAAATATACAACTATGGTGTTGACAGTGTACTAAACCATAGCAACACCAGGTGCCTTTTAATAGTATTTTTAACCAGCTACCTATATAATATGCAGTTATCAATTTAGTACATTATTGTGTACTTTTTCACATTCATTGATTCTTAGCATCTAAATTCTTAATCTCAGGCGCCTATTTTTAATTATAATAATAAATTAACATAAATTACATAAGGATACAAAACAAAAATGTTGATGCGGACGAATTTTTCAAAATGCTTAAAAATACAATTTTAGATCATTTTTAAGCACGACACGTGTTACATCATTAAGTTTCTAAATTATATTATACACAAAATATATGGGATAAAAATGCATAATACTGCAGATAATGCAGATACTCATCATTTCAGAGTGGTCGCTTTATTAGATTTTGAGCATTAAACGATTAAACACTAGTGGGTCATCTTGACCTTTGTTATCCTTATTAATTTAATATATAAATTATATTGATCTCATTCTTAAATGTGTTGGACTCTTTGCAATATTGTTTCTAAGCAATTTTTCGGTAACTGATTAATAAAAAAAATTTCATTGTTTAATTAAAAAAATTGCCTATTGTCCCGATTTATTAAACTATAACTGGAGTGTCGACCTTTTTGCCTATTTTCATTAAAATGTGGAGTTTGAAACAATTTCTAAAATGATACTATGCGCACTGTAAATTCTAAAATCGTTGTATTTTTTAGTTTGCTAAATTTTCTTCTTTCTTAAATTTATTTAGAAAGTGTTGAGAATATCATGTCTAAAATATAGCAATAGCTTAATTACGTTGTGATAAATATGGATTATTAATTTATGCAATGCAAAAGAGGGGGTCGCCTTTATTCTGTGAATTTTTGATTGTTGGTTTCCATCTTTGTATATTTTCTCGACTTTTTTCTAACCGCATTTTGTCAAGTCAAGTCTGCGATGTTGGCAGGTCTGTGAATTAATCAGACACGAATGTCGCGCTTTTCCCCCTATGGTGATGCCGTATTTGTTTTACATTCAATGTGACAACGTGTCAAGCGTTCTCTAACTTAGTGTTGTTTAGGTTAAAGAATGTGTTAAAATGAAAATTATGATTTCTGTTAAAAAAGTAATATTTGTTTTTAATTCATTTATTAATTAAAAGTGATAAAGAAAAACTGCAATAGGAGACATTTTAAACATGATAATTAAATTTAGTCACAATGTTCTATCCTCTCTGTGAACGCAAGACTCGATTAAAATATTCAACGTTTTTTAAGACATATTGTGATAGATCGTATTATATATATATCATTGTCAGAAGCGGTAGCGAAAGACCTCAACTTTTAGAATAATACATCAAAATTCAAATTGAAGAAGGCATGCATTTCTCCCATTTTTATTGTTTTAAACATCTAGTTTTAATTGCTTCTTATTAGCGGAAGTTTGCCTGTGTTTACCACGTTAATGTCTGTAAAATGTTTTGTGTCGCAAGTAGGAAGAAGCTAGACTTATAAAAACCAACCAAAAGCTTTCCTGCGTTCTCATCCAGCAGAGCCGAGGCCAAACATTAGTATCAGTGTGTATAATGGAGCCAATTCGTGCCGTCTTGCAAAGGTTTCAGTCAAACACTAATAAACGGTGTACAGTACACGTCATAACTAAGTACATCTTCCGTTGGCCCTAAAAGCGGATGCCGTTTCATTTTAGTTTTTAAAATAATCTGAACATTTTTGATTTACTAAACGAGAGTGTTTACACGCTGTGTTGATGTTCCGTTTATGTTTCGTACAACGGCATAAACACGGCGTCTTTCAACGTTGGTTGGCAATTTTGGCTAAATCTGCTAAATCTATTCTGCCTTAAAGTTATAAGCTAGCAGGTTGAATTGCTACATGTTTTTCTCTCGCGATAGTGCAACCACGACTGCATGGTCATTTCTATTACCAGTTAACCCTTCGTCTGTGGACATATTTTGTAGGGGTTGCCTTTTGTAACCCTTTGGAGGGGGTTATTTAACTACCACTCCCTGGAAAAACAAACTTCCTATCATCCTATTAAGCTGAAATTTGGTATATAGATACCCTCTAAAGACTTGTTGAGCTATTTGTTTTTAAATAATCGATTAATATCATTTTAATGACATGATTACGTCATAAACTCCTGCTTAGGAAAACTATAGGAAAATAACCGTATTATAATAATATGTTATATATTGACCAATATATGCTATAACTTTGACTTAATTCTTTTTGCATCTGATTCAAGATCACGTGATCTATAATAGTCGGGTACATTTTTATTATTATACTACTTATATAAATAAGCTATAAGTAGTCTAAATGCTATTTGTGTATTATTTTAAATTAATGGTTATTTTAATAGTTAATTTTATTATTAAAGTTGAATGTATATATTTTACTATAAAATATATTTTTTGTATTAATATAGCAAGGTTTAGCTCTTAATATCTTCGGCAAGTAGGAAAACCCGGGAGGGTATAAAATATTCTAAATTATACTGTACTTATTAAATTATTTAATTAGATAAAAGTAGTTTAGCCAATGAGTTAAAAAAAGATAGGGTCATACATTATTACATCGTTCAATCAAAATCTTTATTTATTTGAAGAAGAAAAATAGTATACCGCCTCGCTTGTGAAAAGTTATCAACGTAGTTGGTGTCATTGGAATACTGAGTTTTAATATAGTTACACGATATTCCTCTAATTAAAAAATAGTTTTTTTACACGTTTTCCGCTAAAGTGAGAGAAGTGGTTTCGATTAAGCTGAACGTAAAATTTGGAGTCTTATAATATTGTTAGTCTGATAGTGTTAACAATTTTTCTGTTGGTTTAAAGTATAATTCGGTTTCATCCAATAATATAATGCTACTTTCACAATATACTGAAATTAAAAGAGCTCGTTTTGTCTCGTGTAATAGATCAAACTAGAGTCGTTTATGTCTTTCACCTTTCACCGTTATCATTTCAACTAGATTAGAGCTGCAGCAATGATGGTAGAAATGTGTGATAAAACTTTACTTGGCATCTGATTCAGATTATTATAGCCGACTATAATGTTAACCTGATTTTTGTTGTCTTCTTTTCAGTGTCGAACTCGAGTGGGGGGAACTTCCTTGAGGCGATCAAACAGTCACCAGTGAGATATCCTTTTTAATGTCACCTGGTTTGAGAGAATTGATATTTTCTTCTTTCTTTTGTTGTGTTATTCTGTTGCGTAACATTTAAGAGGTTTTTTTTATTTATTTTTCTATTTTTTAAGATTTAAAATGTTGTTGTTATTTCTCCGATTGGATAGTTCTAGCTATTGTTTTGTAAGATTTAGTAAGTAAGTAAGTAAGTGATGTGTTGTTGTATGTTATTTTTTAATGTATAGATTTTACATTGTGAGTTTTAAATGCACTCCCCCTATCCATTGCAATACACCTTATAGACATTTTAGAGTTTCTATTGTTTATACGAATAAATGTAATATTTACTATGGACTGACGCCTAATTCGAAACTGTATTTCAGTGTTAATCGTTTTTTACACAATTCCGAATAAGTCCGAATGGTAATCTTGCACGTATTAAAACTTTGTTATGTAACGACACAATCATAATATTACTTCAAATCCTAATGAAGCAGGCAAATTGCGCTATTAAGTTAACTTTGTTTAAAGCTGGTAATAATATTTAAAAGTGTTACTTATATTACACGGCATTGTTGAAAAGTAGAACATTTATTATCTAAATGAGAAGAGGAAACGATTCAAATAGTTTAAGATAGGTGCTATTTTCGTGTAGAACAAGTATTTTTTGTTTTCAAGTATGAAACAAATGACTTTTGTTAGGATTCATTCCGATCTGTGATTATCTCATTTGGCCCGATGAATAGCGATACGAAAAATCAATAACTGCAAGCGTCCCACTCAGACAACAGCTCTAGTCTGCGTTCTGAACTTAAAATTGGAATCAAATTAAACAGTCGTCCCATTCGGAACTGTGATCATTTGAATCCGAAGGAACAAAATTTCGGGTTTTTGGTTTCATTCTTTATCAGAAAAAGTGTGATGTGATGTCAACTTCCCAGATTTTCTTAGTTTGGCATTAATTCGGCACATTTTCCCGTATATGGCGTTTTAATTATCTGAATTCAACCGATAAATTAATATATTTTTCTTTAATCTTTTATTGGAATTGTGTTATGTTTTTCTAAATTTAATGGATTACTTATCAATCAATCAGTAGTAAGTGTTTTGCCTCCTTAACCACCACCTCGATATCATCGACCTGTTGTTGACGCCGTCTACCTTGCTGGAGATTCTACTCACTTTCTTTGTGATGTGGTCGGTCGTGGGACTGGCGGGATTCCACGCTGTTCTTATTGGCCAAGAGCTTTCAACCAATGAAGATGTGAGTTGGCTTAAAGTATTTTGTTCCATCTATTTTTACTTGAAATTCAGACCTGGCTACTATCCCGCTTTTTTAAGGGATGCTTTTTGGGTGGATTTATGTTTTTTATTTAGTGTTATTTAGGATTGAGAAATTAAGTTGGCTATAATAATTATAACTAGATTGTAACATATAACTGTCAAAAATATATGATTTTTTACATTAGATTACTTTACTACTTTATTTAGTTTAGATTATAGACTTCTGTCTTTAATTATCTTTAAAGATCTGTCTTCAATTACCATTTAGAAAAGTAGCAATACAGAATTGGTAAAAGTTAAATATAATTTAATTCGTATACTACAGGCTAGTTGTGTGTATGCAATTATATAAAGTGTGAAAATTCAGTTTTGAAATGATATCCTGATTTTTTGGGCCGCTTTGGGAGAAGCCCCAAATCATCTTTTATTTACAGTATGTGTTTTAAATACATGTTTTTATTTGGAGGACAATAGAGGTGTCTTCCTCCGAGTGCAAGGTATATTTAAATGTCCTTTTATTTGTACTGCAAGATTATTGTAAAGGTCAAATTGTAGGTCTGATAAGATTAAGCACCAAATACAGTTTCGTCTAATCATAAACCATAGTTATATAATACACTTCAGTATCCAACCTTTGTCCTACAGACTTCAACTGTTTATATACCTATTTTTATGATTCTCGTGTTTTACGTACTGCCATAATATTAGGGTCGATACTACCTTTTTCGATAATTATTATTTGTCATTATCATGTTTAGATAATGTTTCAAAAAAACTCTAGACACAATAGTAAATGGATATGTTCAATCCAAATCCTTAACATAACCACATAACAAATAATAAATAGAAATAACAATGAAGAACCAGAAATTATCAAAGCGACTGTCAAATAGTAAACTACATTTTATAATGATTTTAGGATGGGTCAAACCAGAAAGGTCAAACAAAGGGAATGAATTATCATCAAACCACAAAATATTATTTATTAAAATTGATCACAATCCATACACAGCTTGTACTTTATGTAAAACAGGCCTGGACTGATATGATGGCAAGTCAAACCTGTGGATTTAAAAGACAGTTTATCAAATCCAAAAAGCAGAAGAATAATTGGGGACAGACTGGATCATATAGAAAACACGTGTAACAACTGATATTTATAACAAAAAAGGAAGAAAAGATGACTAAATAGTGGTGCGCGGACCTCAGCGTCAATAATATAACTGTCGAATGTACTATCTAATAAACTATGTGCTTAAGTGGTTAAAAAACGATAAATCCCCTGATAACTGAATCTTACATATAATAATGAAACAGTATTCTAACTATATATGGTTAAATAATTTCAAAGGAAAAATAATATTGTCGTCATGAACACAACATGCAGCATTTGTTTGTGGTATCCATGGCGATTACTCAGAGAGGCTTACTGAACTGAAAACAATCCTTTTTTAATTATCAGTTTCAGTAATAGATTTTGACCCTTTCTCTGTGTGTTAAAAATAATTATTGCGACTTGTAACCTATATGTACCCGTGACAAGTAAATTCTTATTATCATTCTGATTTTGATAATAAAACATTTCAAAATGAATCAATGAAGCAGTTGTACTGTTACAATGCTGTTCTTATTATTTTACTCGATGTAAATGTTAATTGAAATACCGTGTTTTTCTGTGAACCAATGTTAGAATTGTTCCTCTTAATAATTATATAACCATTGATCTCCTATAGTTCCATGCTTTTAGTTTAATAGTTATATAGCCAGTCTGGTACCTGTCGGACAGATTCTTTCATTCATACAGATTTCTTTCCTTTATTTTCATTTCCGAATTGACCTCTTTTTTTATTCGTCTTCTCGTATAGATCTTCTTTTCTATTGGTCAAGTTGTTTCAGTGCGGAAGTCTATCGTTCATCAGCTAGGGCTTGTGTACGTCGTTTATATTTGGGGCAGATTGGGGAAGTATAGCGCCAATTGCGTAAACATAGACAACTCTTTAAAACAAAGTTGACATCGTTTACATTAGTCAAGTAAAGGCTGCGACTGAAATATGCGAGGAACGATGCGAAATGTGTTTTGATGGTAATTTAGGTTACAAATGTACAAACTGTATAGATTTAGCTTTTAATGTTAAAAATAGAATAATATTTATTAAAACAATTATGCACTGTTTATTAATCAATTAATCGTTTTCGGTAAACAGACTGAAAGCTTTTAAATACTATTTAATATTATGTGTTTTAAATTACAATAATAACCAGTCCAGGGAATTGTAATTTAGGAATTGGCGTATGTTACTCTAATCCGGTATACCTACTTAAAATTATATTGTAATTTCAAATTATGAATTTTTTCAATCGAAATTGCATCGTCTGCAATTTGATATCAATGAAATCTAGCATAGATGTCGTCGAAACATGGGAGTTATCATTTTTGTGTAGCAATATAATATCGTATAATAGAATAAATTAGATAAACGTGTATAGCTGTTCTTATAGACGTAAGATATAAGAAAGGTATAGATAGCAGATTTTTTTAACCCTTTAGATTTCCAAGACAGTAACTATTGCTTCGCTAAACTAATCACATTAACCTATATTACTAAGCCTACTGCTAATGAGAAGCTCAGCAGAATGCAAGACCTCGCCCTGCTGTTAATCTAGAAAGATACTATCTCTCTAAATTATTGTTTTCGTAATTAATATTTGTGTCGATTTCTCTGTTTCCCTCCTCTCTGCTGTGCGTCAATTAAACTTTCAGTGGAATGACTTTGAGGCATATCGATTTAGAGGGATGCTTTCTTGTCGTCACTCTAATAGTAAAGTTTTTCGGGATACACGCTATCGTACAAAAAGTAGTCTGTGCCTATAATTGAAGTTGCTAAACGCCCCCCCCCCCCCCCCCCATATATTATGAAACTAAACAACAATTACCTCTTGCTTAACGTAATGGGATGGATTTACAGGTCTCATCACAGGATTGCCTACTCATATAGTTATTATCTTCGGCTTTGTTTCAGCCTGTGCAACTCGCTGTTGTGGTTAATTTGATGCTAATGAGATAAAGTAGCATACCGATCATCTTAACATCCTCGTTTGAATCAAGATTTTTTAAATTTTTTTTATAAAATCATTTCACTCTTGAATTTTAAGCTCGTTTACATAATATAACACATGGTGCCCTTGGGTTTTGGAATTTTTTTTTTTAAAAATCGTGTCTATAAATATTTATAAGTATGTGCATAACAAAATGTATTGTACATTTTTGGAATATTTATTATTGATTATGTAAGTGACTGATCCTACCTTAATTTTCTTATTCTATTATAACTTAGTTATATTTTCTCCAGCATTTTCGGGGGGAAATCACTTATTGAGCTGAAAGTTTTAACATAAATGGTCATTACAACAATGTAATAAACTACAACATTGTGTAAGTCTGGAAAATATCATATGACTTGGAGCCGCGAGCTTTATGATATTCGTACTGATTTTTACGTCTACAATAACTCTATCCAATTTAGTAGTTGGTTTTGTGGTGTGACAACAAATTAGACGTTATACTGTCAGAAGGAAGCTCCGACCATTGAAGCATTCAATTCTGAGTGTTCGGATATGTATATTATTGACAGATAACGATGTGTTGCTTTTATTCCCGTTAGAAGAGTTAGTTAAGGGGTTGGTTAATTTCTCTTTTGTTGTGGAGACAATATCAATAATGAAACAAATAAAGTGATACCATATATGGGTACAATTGAGCTAAAATTATGTACAAACTGAAGATTTGATTGAAGACTCGGGGCTCTATCGAGACAGTAATGATTTTATTTTAATATTCAAAGTAATTCAGAAGTGTCTACTGTACTTATTATCATTTAATACTGTTCAACCTTTTGAAATGAATCTTAATGAAGGTTGTTCTGTTATAGGTACTACATTTAAATAATTATAAATATAAAAAGCGACTTATTTCAATTGTATATATGATTCTATTTAATACTTTTTTCATATAATAACGTATTTTTTAAACGTTTACTAAATAGCTCTATAAAACTACAAACCACAACTTTTGTAATAAAAAATATATCGATTTAGTTTACTGACAATTCACAACATGTTAAGCGTCCATATGTTTTGTAAGCGTCCACATGTTTTGTAACTTAACGTTCATGCCTATCATATAAGACGTTGCATTCACATTCTCAGCCCATATAATCCGATCCGATGTGCGATTTGCTAAAAATAGTTCATTTTGTTTGAAATAATCCATATTAGTTATAGACAAGCATAAAAAACAGTATAAATACAGCCTCCTATATTAAGTCCAATATTTTATTAATTATAATGTTTGAACTTAACTGTCTAAAACTGTATTCAATTAATTTAGGGTTTATATTATTCTGTCAAGATTAAGCGCCTGCTTTTTTCAATAGCTTCCATGGCAATTATGTAAATACCTAAACAAATTGATTATCTCATTTCAAGTAATACTGATTTTCAGTCAGATTTCCTATCTGTAATATCTTTTAACATTTCGGGTATTAATTATGCGGGTTGTGTATTAAACAAACAAAAACTTTTTTTTTTATCGAACGTGTTTCCGTGACTTAAGTCCCACAGGTATAATACTATAACGACTGAATGGAAAGAAAATCCAGGAAGATTTCTGCCACTTTGAATATATAGAGTCTATTATAGCTTCCTACAACAGTACAGATAAGGCAAAAAAATGTGTGCGCTTAATAATATTTCATCTCCCTATTATGTGAACACAATTCAAAGAAGGCACGAAATTGTATTTGAGGACATTTACAGAATCAAAATTAAATTATTTAATTTATGAAAACGAAATGAATGCTAATATTATTTATTCATAAAAACAGGGCTGTTGTATTAATTGAAAATTTCTAAACTATACATTTTCTCATTTCTACTAACATGTCGTTATCGTTTTTTTTAATTGGATACCAAGATTGATAAATCAGAATAAATTATATAAAGATGGTCATCGGATATAAACTGTCAATATAGCGGTGATAAATAAACACACGCTACCCTTTGAAAGTAATGCTTTTATAAGTGACATATTTTGTTTTATAATTTGGCCATAATATTATGCATAGGCTGTTTTGCTTTGGAAGTTAGCCAAATTTGTAGACAAATTTTTCTTTGATTAAAATCGGATAGTTTATGTAGTTGTCTGTATTGAGAGCGTAATTTCGGTAGAAAATACACCACTTAACTTTTCCATGAATTGTTTTTAATATTTGTCTTAAAATATTATAAAACAATATTTTCAAATGTATTAAATATCAGTGTTCATTATTTCCTCGACTAAAGTAAAACAAGTTTATATATGACACTAGTATATTGCCGCGTATCAAAGCGTGTGCATAACTTTTTTGACGTAAACCACTTAACGAGTATACAACAGCCATTGATTGCCTATATGGCGACGAAAGGGTTCAAACGTGTTTGCAAACCAAATTCAAAGAAGTTTCTTCGAATGAAAGAATAATTCCTCAAATTGGAAGAATTTTCTTTGAATTGAACGAATTGTTTTTTAAATTGTGAGAATTTTCTTTGAATTCGAAGAATTTTCTTTAAATTCGAATAATTTGATTTGCAAACACGTTGAAAGTTTTTGAACCCTTTCGTCCGCTGTATGCCCTTTGTATGTTTAAAAATATACGGTCTTTTCAATCAATTAAATTAGATAGGAAAGGTGATAAGTTTCTTTCAGTTTACTCTAAAGGGGATGAGACAGATATCCGGTAATATTGAAAAATGTATCGGCAGTTTTACTTTTTAAAATATCGTATGAATGAGGGAATACTTTTCGGTTGCTATTGGTAATGTTACTGATACATGTTTAGCAGCTGATGTCTAGCTGTTATTTAATAAAATCTATGTATTGTACAGCTTCTTGAGCATTGTACAGTCTCGAGTAAACTTGGTGTGCAAGGCAACGTTTTCTTTCCTAGTTAAGTGGCTTGAGCACAAAACGTACGTATGAAATATTAACTGTCTTTTTAACTTTAACGTGTTTATTTTTTAAGTTCCAACGGTTTTTTAAAGATTTTATATTTAAGTCCAGATTTATTTATTTAATTTATTGAGCTATCTTTTGAGGTTTTGTATATAGCAATATAATTTACTATTCCAAAAATAACATAATAATCCATACTTAATGCATTCAGATAGGAGATGGGTTGTGGATACGCATTCAAAAAATCAATAACAAACTCTGATCTGTAACTCTGATTGTCTTGTCAAGAATCATCACAGAAAGGTTTTATAATAAATTCTTAAACAGATTAACAACTTTATTATGTAGCTTCAAATATTTTAGCTACTTTTATTTCATAACTGAGTTGCAACAAAGGCTTATTTTGTTGGTGCATGACGCAATGGTTTCACGGTATGACGGCTATTGTATTTAATTATCGTTCTGCATGGTAAGATATTGTAAATCTTAAGTTTCTACTTTTCATTACTGGCTAACGAAAACAACACCAGCGCATTTTTATTATTCAATAAATTGCATACTGTGCGTAAATATAAGGTACCGAAGCGAAGAAATTAGAATGGCAGGAAAATATTCTGTTTAGAATAGTATTTAATATATTTTGGTATTACATAGCATTGCATTATAGTTATTTGTATCGATTTTTGTCATATCTTATTGCGCATAAATGTTCAATAATACAATACTGGTTCATTTCTCCATTTTTCTCAAATTCTGGATCCCATATTTTGGACAAGATGTCACTTGAATCACGGTACAAAACTACTATTTATGCCTGCTAATAAATTGTTGAATTTCATAGTCGGGCATACTATTACCAACAATATTGGATGTTCTCATGAAAATGATAACAAGGGTTGTATGTACTCCAAAAAACCTGTGACAAGGTGACTAAATATTATAATGTATTCAACCGACCGATCATTGGCGCCATTTTTCTTGTTCTACTTATTTATTTATAAGAAATTGCTTCAATTGATTACATTTTAATTACTATTCAAATTTTAAAATCTGACAATTTTATTTTTAAATATAATAAGGCGGGATAAATTATAATATAGGTTTTTGGTACTTCGTTAAAGTCTATTTAGTTACACTGCATTTATAAAATAAAAGTGATTATGATGTTGTAAGAGTATTTAACATAATACATGTACTATTTCATGTCTATTATAGACATATTGCATATGAACTGTAGAGCCTAAACATATAGTTAACTATCTGTGATAGAAACAGAGTAAATTGACAAACACTCGACAACGACCACACTGGTCAGAATACCCGGTTTACTTCGACACCGTTGACTGTTCCGCGTCTCACAACAGTGTGTCTCCTCCATCTCCACACCACCTAGATCAAAGGTATCTACGACAAGTCGCGACATCCTCACTCCGTAAACCCTTACAGTCGGGGGAACTGCATTCAGAACTGCAGCTGGGTTCTCTGTGGGCCCATGGAACCAAGGTTAGTGTGTTGCTCCTTCTTTCGTTGTACTCACGCCATGTTTGTAGTCATTCCCCCCGTTGGCCTTGTTTGTCTATTATTTATTAGAATTAGAAAACAAAAGATAATGAACCATTATGATTTGTTGTCGTGTAATTAATTTCCACCGTTTTTAAAATTACACTGCGAAATTGTCAAATAATAATGGAATTTTTTATATATTAGAAGCCGGGCACCTTCTAGAACGTTTGTTATGATGGCTGATCAATAATCAAATTAATAATTACCCAACATAATTTAAAAACATTATAATGAGTATAAAGAATAATAACCTAAGTTAATTAAAACTAAACAATAAAATTTTGTTTTATAAATAAATAATTATATCAATTTATGACGTCAGTCAGGATATTGTAGAATATTGTAGAATACATTTTTGTTTTTAATAATTAAAAATGTAACTTCATCATAATTAATAGCTACATTTCAGTTATACTACTCTTAACCTGCACTAGTAGTAGACTATTAACCGCGTCTATTCCATACTGGGAACAGCCTACTTCGCCTCCGCGAGCCAGTGGACGAGTCCGCGCTGACAGTCGGCATGATTCCCTCGACCAATGGGAGAGGTCCCAGCCTCGCCCCATCAACCAATCCCGCCATGTACACCAGTGGGACCGAGCCCAGTCCCCACCCAGTCACCGGCTACCCCCGGCAGGCCAACATGCCGGCCTCCTACTATGCCACATCGGACTATCTCGCCCAGCATGGCGGGACTATAATGGCGGGGGTTGCGCCCACCATTGTCCCCGAGAGTATTGGGGTGGGGGTTATAGGTGGGGGAGGGGTGGCCGAGCACAATTATGGCGCCACTGCGAGCACGAGGATTATGTCGCCGGTGGAGACGAATGGGCACCAGTTTGGTCACTGTGAGTACTTTCATTGGCCGCGAGTTATGATCACTTAACATGTTCTAAGTTAAGCTTAAGGTAACAAATTAATTGGTTCGTACAGACTACGCAGTTGTTGTTTTTAACGCCAGTGAAAACCCTCATTATTCAACCCTCCAACCATATAAAGGTATAAATACTAAAAAATCATAGAATTTTATTATGTCTATACGGTATGTGCTCTGAAATGATAAACTATTTTCGAAAATGACGTGAGCTATAAAACAGTAAGGTATTTCTAATACTAATACAGGGTTTTATAGCAGTATTCAGTTATAGAAAACTTGAAAAACCTAGAAATGTCACGTATTTTTCATTGAAAACTGAGAAGTATTGTATGTCAGCTGTATATCTAAATATTATGTGAATATTTGTGTTTCTAATACATTTCTATGATATTGTTGTTCGTAGGGATGCTGTTATATTTTAGTAACAACGTTAAAATAAAGTATACTATACTTAGATTATATATATATTTTTAATTAATTATAATTTCTTAATTAAACATATTGTATGAGTAAAATTTAGTTTAACAGATTGAACATAATTGTATATAATATACAAAACACAAAACAAATAGTATATTAGTTGATAAATATGTGACTTTAATTAGGTATTACATTATTTGTGCATTTATTTCATTATTTCTAACATTTTCATTGACTGGTGGTTGTTTGTTTGCTTTTAATCGACGTATTAACATTTACAGAATTGTGTTACACCAAAGAATTACTACTGATATTATTGATCTTCTACAGATGACACTCTTATCTATGGCGAACCAAAGGGTTCACTGCGGAAACATAAAATAGTTATTCCTGGTAAATCACAATTTAAACGAGGTATATTGTACCTGGTAAATATTATAAATTTCAACACTGAACCCTCTGGTTCGCCATACGTATCTAGTATCGTAGTAAAGTGTTTACATTAAAGTTAGAAGGATCCATAACTTAACGAGTAGGTCGTTAATTTTTTTTAGAATCTGAATGGCACTAAAAGCGTCTGAAATAAGTTGAAATTTTTTGTTATAAAACATGTTTTTAGACTTTGTAATTTTTTCCCCACTTACAGCAGGAAGTCATCCAGCAACGAGAAAGTGATGCATCTAATCAACGTAAGATTATCATCTTTCCATAATATACCTAGGACACTAAGCTATATATTATTATTATTATTATTATTGGGTACCTTCCAGAAAGTACGTACGCAGTCATTATACCAATTCTGCACCCCCCCCCCCCCCCATTTAAGAATACGCTTACGTAGTGGAAATACAATTTATATTAAATAAGAATATAACTATACTTCTGGTCTGAGTGTATAGAATATAACTTCACAAAACATTTTTGGCAATTAAGGTATGATGTTTTTATAGTTACTACAAAATCATATTATATTTTAATGACAAAATCTATACATTATAAATATCAAATCAATTTTTTATTTTAATGTTAAATTGAAGTCACAATGGTAATAATGGTAGGTTATTGTCTGGCTCTCAATGAACGGTGTACTACGTAAAAGGTCGAATATGTTCCGAACCGAACTGGGAAGCAGTCTTTAGAAAATTAAAATAATCATGTACGCTACCTTATAAACATATGACTAAGCATTAAATCTGCCTGGAATTCCAGACGTCATAGAAATTCAAATACTGAGTATAATACAAACCGTGGAATTAGCACAGACATACCTGGTTCTTTTATTCTGATGGTCTAGATCATAGATATCGATCTTAAAGAAATCCATATGTATCAGCGAATTAAATCACTTTAGTTCTAAAGAACCCTCCCCTCTCATAGTACGCTCTTCATCTACCCCCTCCTCCCCCCTCCCCCCCTTATATG
>JAUZND010026794.1:0-23842 GCA_034780555.1 Coelogynopora nodosa
TGCCGACTTCCGAACTGAATCCTCTTTAGTCATATTCTGCAATCTTTCTTTCTCTTCTGCCAATTTACGATCATCATTCATCTTGCTTTCTCACTAGTAATTAACCATTTTATTTATACAAATTATAAAACATTACAGTTACAAAACTGACATGTTAATAGGTCTTACCAGCCTAGGACCCTGAAAAAGACATATATAATTTTTTTTAAATCAATGGCAAAAAAATAACGCTAGAAAGTATAAAAAAACGCGTAACGCTGAAAAATTTCAAAATAACGCTCAGCGTTAAATAACGCAGGCCGCACCAGCACTTGACATGTAAACATTGGTAATATGAACTGCGTTTTATTAAAATAATTTCATTATGAAAAATACGAATAATAACTAAATTTCCCCTTTTTTCTGGGTTTAATATTTTTTTCTAGTCGTATAAAATATAGAAATTGCAACTATTTTCCGTTTTCACGACCGTGTTGAGACCAGTTTATCAGATAATATTTTAAAGACGTCATTGTTGCGTGTTTAGAATTATGTTTCCGGTACATCATAATTATAACTACACAATACTATAATTATCTGGGGATTCTCTGTGGAGTAAATATAAAAATATATATAATTAGACTATCACACGAAATAACTTCAGAAATATTTATATTAGCACATCAACCATATTTAACAAAATATGTAGTTTTTGTCCCGTGTTTATTAAAATAATAAATTACATCAAAATGTCTAACTAAGGTTAGTACCAAAAATATGCAACAAAGAGTTCAATATGCAAGTGAAGCAAAGTTATTCCATTCTTCACTAAGAAAGATTGATGGATATTTTCTAATTACAATTTTTCTTGCAACATAGATATAAACTCGGAAAGAATTATAGGACGCATAACCTGTAAAAATAATTTGACAAGCAGGGAAAAAATGATAACAAAAAATCAGAAAAAATCATGACGCAGATTCGGTAAAAATTATAAGACAAGCCCAAAATAGTACGACAAGCTTAGCCTTATAAAAATAACTATTTATGCAGCTGAAGTGAAAATGACAAGATGCAACCTCAATCGAAAAAGATTGTACAAGCTCATCAAAAATATGATAGGCCGGCTTGTTTAAAAGTGTTATAGATTGTTCGAATCATGAAAGTTTAATTAATTTGCCCGACAGTTGAGTGGATGTAATTTTTTCTTTATTTTAATTTTATTATTTATTTTATTATTTATTTTAATTTTATTATTTATTTTTATTATTTATTATTAATTTAATTTATTTATTTTCTTAATTTTTTCCTTATTAAATATATATCCCGCCTGCAACTTTAAGTTTCTCATAATGCACCGTTTGCTTGGTTGGAACAAAATTAACAAAACTTATGTAAAAATAAAATTATAAAGTCACATGATATGACGCGACATTATTACCAAATTAAGAATATATTTATTTTAATTTGTTTAATTCGTTAGGATTTTTTTCTATCATTCTAGCGTTCTATGAGTGTTCCAGATTTAATTCTATGCATACTGCACGCAAGTAAAAAATAATTCATACATTCTAAATTGAGTAAAGAATATTAATAATTAATTACGTTCATCACAAAATTTTGATTAAGAGAAAAAATAAATTATGGTGTAAGCCGTTGTCATATAATTTGTTATGTTAAATATAAACAATTGAAACCCTTATTCACAAATATTTACATATTATATTACACATATTAACAATAAAGAAATGAAATATATGAAAATAAAATATAAACTGACCTTCATTTCCCTATCTGATAATATTATATAGTACAGGCGCGGACAAATACTGAATTTAACTCGGTGAAGGAAAACATCGCTCTCACGAACCTGTCTTTTAAGTCAGAATATTATCACATTCTAAATTTATCTTTTAATTTATAATACTTTTAGAAAATCACACACTCACACCCACGTCTTTTACATTTTCACAATAATTTTGGTTTCATTTATATGACAAAAATATTGTAAATGCTGTTTAGGTTAATTATTACTAAACGCATTATTATTAAATGAAATCGACCGGAAAATAATTTCACATTAAAATGTATTGCAAAAAATCAACGCAAAGGTTCAGATTGAAAAAACTAGTGTAAAAATAATTCCAAACTCAAATTTTTACTATTTTTGTTCGGGTGTTATTAAATATGTTTATAATATTTTTTTATGGATATGTCATAATTTTAATTATATTTTACATTTACTAATAAAAGATCATTTGAAATATAACAACAATTGTGAATATCATTTTAAGGTAAACCGATTTGTAAAAAAGATTTCACAATTTTTCTATCTTTTTAAAAATAAATATGCTATATTTAAAAATCCATAGTATACAAAACGATAATGTAAAATGATAAAGATAAATATTAGTAAAAGTCAAATGTTCACCTATAACAAGACTTGATCACGGAAATATCTGTTTATATGTTAATTAATTTTTCTCGTAATATACAATAGCTTTATAATAGATGAAAATATAAAATTATTCATTTATAAAAAAAAACTTTTATAAAAAAGATTTTATGTTTATTTTCCTTGTTATTGGGAATTTAAATTCTTAAAAAATATATATTATTTTAGAAATACTTTACTTTAATGAATTGGATACGCACTCGCAGATTTTTTTCATGTTGTTAAATATAAAAGTATTCTGACGGAGAAGGACAAAACTAAGATGAAAACACACGATGTTGTGACCGTGGAGGTGGAACTTTGGCAAAGGTTACGATGTAAACTAACACAATTCGCTAATATTGACAACCTAAGAAGAAGCAACCTACGATCATTGAAATTGTTAGAAAGACTATATTTGGGAGGGATAACTAACACCGCAGCATATTTGTCACGTGTTTATATACTACGACAAAGGAAGTCAGTTGGGTCTCTTACGCTAATAAAATAAAATGAAGAAAAAACATTATTAACCGGACATATCTGTCAGAGGTCTTCCCTCTCTGATAATATCGTATTATAATGAGTTTACAAGGAAGAGTTTAGCGGGAAATAGTGAGTGTTCCTCAACAAAATTAATGGTGTACCGTGTCGTTAAAACTGTTGTGGACCATCGGATCCGCAATAATAAAATGAAAATAATCAATATTATGTGACATCCTATCTCTATATAGGTTTCTAAAGGTAAATATATATATATAATATTTAGGCTAAATAGGAATACTTTTTCACCAGACGTACTACAATTACCGCAAAGCATAGCGATCACAACATTAATCAATACAATGTCTACAGATTTATCTTTTGAAAATAAAATCTTAAATAAGTCTGATATTTTTAATTAATTCCTTTCAGTAGATAGTTTACAGTGAAATGTTAAAGATGTGAGCATTTATTACATCCACTGGTGGTCCTATGATAATGTATTACTATGGCGTCTCATCTGGTAATGACGCTAAAAGGATTTTAATACAATGAATAAACAATGCAAAATTACCTTAACTTCTGTACTTGCACGAATATCTACTGTTGGTTCAGATTTTGCAGATACCAAATGGGAATTATCAGTTTGCTTATGAACAGCGTTGTCCGACGTTCTACTTGCCTGTTTCCATTAAAACAAAAATGTTAAAGCACAAAAGGTATTAACTGCTAAATAAAAACAAAATCAGAATTAAAACATTTATCAAAACAATAATCAAAACCTCATCAATATTCTAACATGCCTATTTTTGATTAATAAAATAGTTTTTTTACTGTTTTTGAAGTGTCAAATAATTTTTTTAATAATTACATTTTCTAAAATATACAAAATTAGCAACATTTTAAAAAGTAGTGTAATATATCGGAAAATCTAGAAGGTATTGTGAATGAAAAAGGAAATAGTAATCTTTTGTGTGACTGTAAATATTTAAAAACAACAAAAATATATATTAACCGGCCTTTTTATATAAATATACTATTGAGAAACAAATATATTTACTTACCAACATTTATTAATAATTCAGAAAACAAAAGAAGAATTTAATTAATTTGTTTAATTTTATTAAAGAGGAAATTGTAATTTCAAAAACATGTATATTGTGTACAATTTTGCTAGCAACCTTTTTTGAAAATGTACAACATGTCATAATTGTGGTAAAATTATATCATTCCTTTAGTCGACAATTTACATTAGCAATGTTAAAAAATGGTAATCAAAAATATTCTAAATAATGGTTTGGTTTTAAACCATTTTAATATTGAATTACCACATAAGTAAAAATAAAATAGACAATAGAAAAGTCAATAGAAAAAAATCAATAAATATTATTGTATCCTTAGATTACCTTTGAATCTGAAGTTGTTTCAGTTTTTACCGGAACTAAATTGTCATTCTGTCTGTGATGAAAACTGGCGTTGTCTGAAGCTCTGGCTGTCTGCTTACATAGAATAAAATTGTGGAGGCATCAATAGCAAAGTTCACCTAGCTAAGCTTTAGCAGTGGTTTAAATAGGGAGTTGTCGCAATTTCGAGTGTTTTGCAGATAGAAGTGTTTGAAATGAATATATTTTAACATAAAATAACGTAAATTAAAAAAAATACTCAAATTCTAGATATAACTAATAGTAAGACACAAACAACATAGAACAAAGGAAAGTGGCAATCCCTTAAACAAAGCTAAGTGGCAATCACTTAAACAAATGAAAAATAATATTTTTTTTAATAAATGATGTGGTAAAATGAAACGTGATTTAATCAATCTTAATTGTTACAATGATATCACACTTATACTTTTATTATAATGAAAATAATGTATTAAACCTTTGTAGCAGAAAAGAGGGGTCAAATTGACAAACATAAAGATGAAAAAATTATCATCAGCTTTGATATATTATGGTTGTAGATTCGCAAGATGATTCTAAATATCATTTGTTTTCTAATGACGCTTGATTTACTTTATATTTAGAGACAAAGATGTGCTAATTATAATGTATTAGATAGATAAAAATAAATCAGTTGTAAGCTATCTTTAATCGTTAATGACATCAACTAGATAAAAGGAAGCGCAAACATTTTTATAATAAAGAATAAAATGTGATTAATAAAAGTCATGCATAACCAGTATATTCTACAAAACAATATTGAATCTAAAGTGCATTACAAATAAAGTAATACGATTTACAACCAAATACCTTGACCAACATCCCTGATATTTCAAGGGCTAATATAAATATGAAAAAACCCATACACCAACAAACATGTTTTTATCAAGAAAAAAATCGATCTAATTGTTATATTTTTCAAATATGTTATGTAGATCTAACATACAGACGACAAATTAACCCGTTTTATAATTTTACTAAAAAACACGACAGAGAATGACCCATATGGCATCTAAACAAAAAATCTCGCAATATTGGTGTTAGTCTAAATCAAATACTCAAAATGTCAAATAAAATACTCATAGGTGGCGGCGTGCAACAAAATAAGTAATACCTAGCATTAATAAAAAATATATAATTAACCAAATTAATAATAACATGATTCATAAAAGTAAGTAACAGATTTTAAAAAGTTACATAATATTGAATAATAATAAAATAATTTTATACATACACAGAAATAAAACACAAAAGAATAACACAAATGAGCACAAATTGGATATAGGCTCACCATAATTGAATTAACTATGAAACATTCACAAAACGTATCGATGTAATATGAATATTTGATCTTGAGCCTGAATTTATGGAGACGTGAGTGCGCTAGTTGACACCCGCGCGCGATCCACTTCTTTACGTGAAACGGAAGATCTCAGTGACGTTTACCTACTGCCTCTTGTTGAAACCGACAGGATACGATCCACCGGCCAAGTATTGTTCGTCCGCTGACACTTGATCCGTCCGATTTAGGGATCTCGAGCGTTTGCTGCCTTAGTAGACCAGTATCGGAATCATCCGGCAAGCTAGACCATGATGAATAGGACCGCCGGATTCCCGAAAAATTAGCTAGCTGCTCTTCGTAAATGACTCATTTCTTCGAGGATTCCAGAAATGCAGTCATATTTAAGGAGGAAGTGAAGCTTCAAATACAGGGTATTATTTTCAACAATTCTTTATCATTCTGATAAATTCAATTATAAAATAGGTTTTGGTATTCATCTGGAGTCGAACCCAGCGCCTCGATATTCGATTAAAACTGCGTGGTCATTTCAGTTGCAGGTCCTCTAGTATTACGATAGCAACTCCAATGAATAAAAAATAAGTGGAATGATTAAAGCCTTTTATATGCCGACAAGATTACGGCACAAAGGGGATATTTTAACGCCTTCTTGAATGATAGAAACCGGTTGAAAGTTCGGGTAGATTGTGTAGACAGGGAAGCAAGACACAGGAGGCAAGACTTGGACTGACGACCTCGTGTGATGTGATGTATAGGACCCGGTAATCACGCGCTTCTCACCTTTGAAGGACTGATTCCAGTGCTGGCCGTAACGGGCGAAGGCACTGAATCCAGTTTTCGACGCTTCTCCTCTGTAATACAAAAAGGATTACACATTAAATAGTTTTAATTTAAATATTTATGTTATCTAAATATTTTTTATCTCAGAACACAGATTTTTTTGTAATTCATGATATTCTTATGAATTTTTAAAAGACTGCCTGCAATTTAATGTTACAAAAGTTAATGTACGGCATTCATTTCATTAGTATAATTTTTTCGAATGTGTCACGTATAAAAAATTGAAATCCCCTTAAAATTTATTTATTTTACATAATGTAGAGAAAAATCCTAATTGGATTATCTTCAGAATTAATGTAAACGGTATTTACTGGAAATTTAAAAAGGGTATATTATATGAATACTGTTTTGTGTTTTGGTGTAATATTTTATTAGTTTATAAATCGTCATAATATTTGGGACACATATACAATTACTAATAGTACTAGTCATACTAGTTCACATAAGCACTGTGAAAGACTGGGTAAGTTTATTACCTGTAGAAGTGGCAATTCTGTCATCAGCAGGTCTACGCGTTGATCCGTGAGGTTCCACGAACTTGCTTCCACCGCCCGCCTTGATACCGTTGTCACTGTTAGATCCTCCTGTCAGGATCAAATAAACAGAATATACCAATATTAATAACAACTTCATTATGCTAAGGATTTCTTAAAATGATTCCAACACTTGAGCCATTATACTATAACTAAATATGGTATTTTAATAATTCTCAACCCACCTTTAGAGTGCGCTGATGAAGAACGTTCGTGCTTCCCTTCCTCATGCTTTGGACCTCGACTGTAGAGAAAAATTTTTTTAATGATTGTCTTTTCTTACATTTGATAAAGGCGTGTGTATTAAAATGCGATAATAAAAACAATTAGTTACCCATTAAGCTACATGTTGACGTTGCACGTAAATTAATAATAATTGAAAACATAATAATGTATAGTACCTATTAGTATAGGCCTTAATGTTATAATGTTAGTACATCTTATTATTCAACTTATAGAAATTATTAAAAACTATATTCGATATTTTATATTAAAAAAACATCGAATACAGTTTCAATAATTTTGAAAGATTGAATGAAAAATAATAATACGTTTAAGTACAGTTACTAATATAGTTTGTAAAGCTTCTTTATCTTTTTAACTTATTAAAGACGTTATATTGTTACTAAGTTCAAAAGACAACGTTTAAAAATAGGGAATAAATACTTCCATCAATAAATAAGTTATATGGATAACTATTACGACAATAATAACGTTATTAACTTACTCGTCTTTGACGACTGATGCTGACTTCACTTCTCTAGATGCTGGAACTTTGGTCTTGGCGTCATTCTCACGGCTTCGGTGAGTGCCAGCTGAAAATGTTAATCATTATAACTACTAATTTACAAAGTTGTGATTCCAAAGTAATATAATATTGTTATTATTTCTAAATATAGTATAAATGTGGGTTTATCAGCTTTAATAAAAAAGCATAATACCACACAATTAAAGAATTATAAAAATGCATAGAAATCATTTTTCTGACAATGAATTCTTTCGAATATAATTAAATTAAACTACCGAAGCTATAATACTCAGATTTTCATTAATTACTTCTTTCCAGAAATACTGATTTCGTTTCTGCATGTTGTACCAATTGCTGGATAATCAATTAATTAAAATAACAACTACATACAATATTCTCCTTGGTGTCTATTATAATATGACAGTGTTATAAACAAACACATTTTATATATCGTGTCTCGTTTATTATTTTAATTAAAATTTGAAAACGGAAAATTATTAGTTTTAATTGACCTTAGTAATATTTAGTACCTTTATGATGTTCTATATATTTAAAACATTGCACGTACCATAATATTGTACTTTAGTTAACAAACATTAATCGTATCATTAATACCAGATTCTTCCACTGTTTTCGCTTTAAATATTATGAACTGTTTTAATTGTACTATTTGTCAGCACAGATCCCATACCCCGTGTTCATACTGGCTGTTTTGAACATTTTCAATACAGATGGATTTTTTCTAAGATATTACAAAAAAAAGGAAACAAATCTGTATAGCTTACAAAAATGATTACTTTCATTACGAATGCGTATAATTTTGTCAATTAGGTACACGATACATCATAAACTGATTTTTTTTTACAAGTTTTAAGTAAAAGTTGATAAAAATTTATAAATTTTATTGAATGCCAATTAATTATCACAATTGTTCACAAAATTTGCCCATTAACAAACATGGCCACTCCTAGATTTAGAAATAGAAAAATACTATTTCGCACTTATAGCTATTAAATTTATAACATGAAAATAAATAATCTTAGTGTTTGTATATAAATAAAAACCATTTTCAAATATATGTATGAAAAATTATGTTGAGCACACAAGTCTAAACATGTCATAATAGCAATATGATAAAGTCCAAAAATTGTATAAAAAGTACAGAAAAATACCATGTATAAACAAACAGATGTTATTGTATACATGTATCTGAAACATTGTTTTACTAAATTAATCAATACTATAATGAAACTGTTTGTTAGTCTTTCTTTGTCTGCTTTGTCTTTCTGCACAGCACCTTTTCTGATTTGATATGCCGTATGCATGCAGGCTTACCTATACTTAACTTACGTATGCCTGGCTACCCTTGCTCAAACAGTAGGATGGCGTTACTACTACTTTGCCATTCACTTATCCGATCTGCTGACTTTTTTTATTCACATCATCTAACAACTCCATTAGATCCTTCTTTTGGCATTTTAGAAATTTTTTCATCAGCTTTCTAAACTGAACTACTAACAGACGAAGACTTTTGATTATTAATTTTATTCATGTTTCAAATCTCGAAATGAATTGTTTTTCAGTCCCTTTCCTTTTCTGATCTCTCACCTTCTTCTATTCATTGCGCAACCTCTTGTCTTGCCGAGGCTGACATTTCAATCAACGATGAGTTGGTCGGAATATTAGTTATACTTCAATTTCGTATTAAGAGGCACGACTTCGTGACAATCAGTGTTTTTCAATGTATTTTTCGAAAAGGATATTTCTTTTCTTTGTCATAACATAATAATATGTTTATTAAAGATAATGTGTACAATGGGAATCGGTACATTGCAGATAGTTAATAATAGGAGGATGTTCCATAAAAAAACATTTTACACTCAGCATCAACAAGAACAAGCTCTCCTTTCTCCAGTTCTCCAGTATAATATATTCTCAAGATAAAAATTGAACTACTATTCTGTATATTTTACATCACAATATAATCATTTTAAGAATAATCAACATTTCCGAAAAACGGAAAATTTAAATTCCCTATCTCTACTGAAAATACAACGGTTTTTCCCGATTACTTGCATGTTTTTTATTAATATATTTTATTGTAAAATTAATTAATGATTAAAAATTATAGATAACTGCAGTATAGTTTATTATAGTACACTATAATTTCAGATTGAACTTTGTCGTGTTAGGCCTACTGCTTGTATACCAAAAAATATGACATGAAAATAACAAGAAATAATTTTTTTAATAAAATATTATTCACCTTATTATATGCATAGCAATACAAAATTGATATAGAAACCTAGAAATACATTGTCAACAAAAGTAGCAGTATCAGACAGTAATACTTCTATCTGAGAAAAAATATTGATTGAAACATAGCTTGTATAATATCTACTCTATCGGCCAGACTGGAATATTCAACGATGAATAGTTATGCCTACGGATTGTTTACTTAAATTAATCGAAAAATAATAAAGAATAATTAGAGATAAATTATAACCAAAGGTATTAATTTCTTCTGCATATAGATTAAAAGGTATAATTAGATTGATCATAGGGAACAAACAATATTACGGAAATGTGGAGCTTATAAAACATCTAGAAATATATTCGGTCAAACATAAGGTGTAAGTAACTGTAAAATAAGCTTATAATTATTAGTAGTAATATTGTGCAATATTGCAATTGAGTAAAACTAATAAACAGTATTATGACAAATTTAACCGTACACATTAGTATATTTAAAAAAATTAAATGCGATGTTTTGTTAATACTTATAAAACATAGAGCACATAAAACAGTTACACCAATTCACAGATTACACAAACAAAAAGAATTATAAATAGTTGCACAGATTCAAAAATATAGAATGCGGATATATCAAATAGTTAGTCTAATTCATAAAACTGACAAATTAAAGTTTTTTGTGAATCTGATTTAATTTAAAAGTCGCCTCATGGTTTAAGATTGACAAATTTCGAATAAAAAGACTTTCCCCGACCGCATGGTAAATCTGCATATAGAATATAGACATAATATGTAGTATATAACAAAATCGATTTCTAACCTTGATCAGGACGCCGCGTGTCACCATTTGGTCCGACAGCACCATTGGCCTTATTTTTTCCCCCAGCAGCATTCAATGCAGCACTAGTTTTCATGTGAAACTCTGTTTCGGGAATCCATTGCGATTGTCGAACGCGCATTTGACCAGCGTAGCTTAGAGCAAGAACCTTAAAGGAAACGGAAATGATCATAAGGTTGAAACGTTAACTTCCTATTTTTACCAGTAACCATAAAAAATATTGAACCTAAAGAAAAGAGAAATAAAGTATACATTGCATATTTTAAATAAAACTACAGAATTAAATAATAAAAACAAAAAGTAGCAGTAGTAGTTCTGAAAAAATTCTGATAAAATCTTAACCAATAGAATAATTATATCTAAACATCTCACATATATTGAACTTGAATTATATATTTTTAAAACAGATAACATAACCGTTTCAAAACAGAAAATATGCTATTATATTTGAAAAGAAGTGTTCGTCATGAAAATATAATGTCATCAATATATATAATATTGCAAACCGATATTCTTTCAACCTGGAAATAAATAGCAATTTCCGTAAATTTTGACGTGTGTCATAAAAGACAACTTGGTTGTTCATGTACATTCATTTTATCAGCCTTTATTATTTTTTTATATTTGCCTATTCTTCTTATATTTATCAAAGAAATATTATATTCAATGAATAATATTTTTAATTTAATAAACATATTTTTAGTGCAATGTTAACGAATTTTAAATATATACATAAAATTCGTGATACAATCAATCGATTTTTATTTTAATTAGAAGTTCAAGTATAGTAAATAATAATTATTAAGTAGATTATAAAACAGAACATTAAATAAAAATGTCAAAAACATAGAACAGTTCATTCAAACATAAGAATATTTTCTAAAAAGTATAAGCATAATATAAAACGTCGGATAATTACAAAAAATTTTGTGTAATTATGTGCACGAGTTTAATTCAAGTTACTAAACATTGCAAAACAATGTAACAAATTAGTATCAAGTGTAGTATTATATAATTAAACGACAAAATTCAAAAACCTAAATTTAAAAACCCATGTAAAGATGTACCGAGTTATTAACTTACATGCAAATCGCGTCTCTTGTCCTTCTCTTCTTGAATCAACTTTTCAATGCGTCGTTCAACCGCCTTGCCGAAAGGTTCCAATCGCGGATAGTGAGGAAGGATCTTAGTGAGCACAATCAGTGTGTTTCTGATCTGTACATAGTTATTTGATTCAAGACTGGACACCATTGCTTTGGTGATACGATAGTGCCATTTGTGGGCCACGTGTCGATAGTTTTCAAATTCCAATGGGTCCACTTTTGTGTTAGAATCCGTGCCCTGTAATGGTTTTAAAATTATTTTTTATTTTACACAATAAAGATTCCACATTTGAATGACAAATTTGAAAACAAATATGACTTGTTTCAACTACGAAATTAAGAATTGTATAAAGTATAGATCATAATTTGTAGACTGCAAAAAAAAAGTTTCAGCTCTTAATGTTTTATTTAGTTATTTTTTGTATTCAACTTAAAATATATATTGGCAGGTATGAAAGCTTTAGAACGATAACCTTGGTATATTTTGAGTAGTAAACGATTAAACACTAAATGATCAATTTGACACCCACCCCCCCCTAATTATTCGTAGTAGAAATCTGAGAACAAATCACAGTCATGCTGAACTAGTCTATTTAAAAGAATAAATTCATATAAGTATCTTGTAGAAGCCTATTATATGTTTAGTTATTCAATAATTCATCGCCAACACTGCGAAATGTCGTTACAGCATTTCTTTCAACTTTCCGAATTTTGCGGATTATGATTGATACATAGCATGTGTTCCACAATTTGCGCTAATTGTCGTATTTCAATTTAGCTTCATTTCTTATACTAATACAGACTGTCATATTTCAATTTGAACAGCTATTATTTCTAACATACAGACTATCGTATTATAATTTTGTTAGCAATGCCAATTCAGGTATTTGTTGTAAGCAATATACGAAAATTATTAATCAATGGTTATTATCGAATTGACAATTGAGTTACTATCGATTCATGATAAATAAAATATTCATATAATAGAAATTTTCAATCAATAAGAGTTGACAATATTTATGACACATAGAATTACCGATTTTGTCATGACTCTAATTTAGGATTAGACGAAATTCTGTCCATAAAAATAGATTCGTACTAGCTACCAGAATGTTAAATGTGTTTAAAACATTAAATACCACCACCTGGTATTTTTACTATTTTATATGTACTTTTTACTGGTGCAGAAAGAGGAAGTTCTAGTATTTCAGAAATACAAATATTATGTTCAATCAATAATTTAACTTTATTGTATGTATCTTGAATTTAAAAACATATGATTTATCAATAATAAAAATATGTATTTTGCATTACCAATGCTATTTGTTAATTATAAAAATAATGATTTTATTTATGTAGACATTTAGAATACTTATTATATAACTTGAATGAATGAACGGTACTCAAAGAGGTGGATGATCAATGTTAATCGGAAAATTCTCATTATCTCAGAGTGTGATTCAAGAAATTTAGTTGGATGGAAGAATGTAATACTAATAGCAATTTACAAAGAATGAAACACTATTTTTGTATTTGAAATTCTCGTGCTCATGGATTTTTTGAAAAATTAAAGCGCCACATGGATTCTGCAGGTTTATTAAAGTGACAACTGAAACACACAACGTTCCAGAAGGTATTGAAAAGGGAAAACATTCTGATATCTTATAAAAAATAGTTATATCAATAAAATAAATGCATTATATCAGTTCTTCATAAGCAAAGCTATCGTTTTTTTAAATATTCTTATATTATTTAGACTCTCCTGAAAAGTTTGTTAAAAATATGATTACGACATTTTGAGTAATTAATTTAATTAATAATAATTATGTTCATATAATGAGCGACGAGTAATAGTTAATGTTATGCAGAACATAATATGTGGTTTTATTTTCTGAATATTATGTATTGATGTCATCAAAAGTTAAATTTGTTTATGTAATAAGTATAAACAAAAGGGTCAATATTATTACAATTTAAAAAGGGTAATGTTGTATACTGTGAAAGATTAAATTTGTAGCATTTATCAATATTAATTATGTAAATTTTAAACTTCATTATGCTATTCTAATGTCAAAATGATGTGAATATATTCTTTTAAAACAAATTTATACTAAACTATTAAAATGCTCAAAACAAAGTGATAAAACAATAAAAAGGATCAACAACCAGACCCACCTTCCTAAAAACGGTAACAAAGCCAGGATATTGTCCACATTCGGCTTCGTACTTATCTCTGTTGCCATGCCAACCCATGATCATATCAAGAATGGCACAGAGAAAGCGCCCGTATCGATGCGCCTCGTTCTCGGTGCAGGATGTGACAGGGAGGCTGATGTCATTGAAAATCTTTACAGAAAATATGAAGAAAACAATTTCAAAACATTAAAATAGCAACAATCTATTTTTTATAAATACTTCTGCAGTACTTTGTCAGTTACTTTACTAAACTTTACTATTCAAATCTGAACAAAGATGTTATGTGCCGATAGAGTTTTTGTCTTTTTAAAATCAGTCGTAATAAAAAATATCTGCAGCAGAGAACTGTATCATATTATATTGTACTCCGGCAGTATATTTAATATATCTATATATTATTATGATATTACATTATAATGATTAATAATATAATAGCATGCTGCTGCAAATATACTCAACTTTATAATAAATATAAAGCTATACCAAAGTATGGTAAACAAATTATTTATTATACACTATATTATGTACGAAAGGTTGGACTGCTTGAAGTGTTAGTACAAACGCTATATTGTATAAGCTTAAGAATGGCCAGTCTTACGGCTCGGTGATAGGTTTCTTGGAGGTTATACTGAAGACATACTAATCTATATAATCATATAATGTAGGGTTCATTCGTAGGAACGTAACAGCACCAAATTCGAATTAACTTATATTTAAATATTAAACTAACATTATTAAACAAATAAAAAAGCAGATATTATTAAAACTAACATTACATATTTAAAGGCAATGTAAAACATATTAAGAGTTTGAAAATATTAACAAAAATATATAAATACTAATAGATAAAGGATAAATTATTCAAATTATTTGCGTTTTCTTGACATTTGCAATGCACAGCACTGAAATATAGTACAAAACTTAATATAAATATAACAAAAAAGAAAAGAGGATTTCCATTCTTCAAAGAATAGTATAAAGGCCAATCTTCCGAAACAGTTTTGAATTTACTGTTTCATCAACTTAAACTAAGTTATCAAAATATTTGAGCTATTACATAATTTAAAAGTTTACTATCATCTTTCATTTTATCACTTCTTTAGATACTTCTAAGTAGCTAGCCTGTCATTTCGAAATACCCTTTACTTTTCTTTTTCCTAACACTCTGAGCTCTGTAATCAGTTTTAATTATTCAGGTGTGTATTATATTTCCCATTCTATCCTAAAGTTATAGTGTGATCATTCTATAAACCTCAACTCCTACTCACAACTCTCTATGCATTCATTAAGAGTGGTAGCAATATTTTTTTATCTTTATTTTTAGTTCTGAATGTCTAGTTATTCCTGCAATATACAGAAAATATTAATCATTTTTAATATATCGAATTATCTACTATCATTACAAATTTTATTAATGACATCAGTTAAATTTTCAATCATATTTAAAAATTTTTTTTTACTGTGATAGCATAGGCCCTAACTGCAATATCCAGTTTTAAGACTATTAAAATACAAGTTAGTAAAACCGACCCGATCAAAGCATATCAGCGTGGAGAAGTTAGGTGTCTTGAGCGTGTGCAACATGTGAATGAATTTGGCGGCAAAAATTGCGTCCAATGCCGTGAAACAAACTCGCGGGAAGACACACAACTCGAGCAGCTGGGTAATTGTGTCGGTACGGGAAGAAGTTCTGTGCTGAAACCAGTCCTCCTTATCCACTTGGAGACGTGCATGAACCCGGCTCACATGCTCCTCTCTCCGTTTCTCTTCCTCCATCAAACGATCCATCACAGAAAGAAGTCGGTCTTTCTCTTTCTTCTTTGAGGAAACCTGTTAGAAGAGAGCGCATAAGAAAGAAATCTTGTTTATCATTATTCTTATGTCGCACTGCCATTCATCAAATTTCATGAATAGAAAGAACTTCAATTAAAATTCAACCTATAATGATTTTTTTTGCTATCATGCTAATTAGAAACTACCCAGTGAAAAAATATAGGCTATTTAATTCATAAAAAATGCTGAACGATTTTCTAATTTTTTGTAAATGTACATATATTTTAATCATTTAATGGTCATGTAGTTTCCCACGGTCCTCACAACGCAATATCTACATAATATAGTAATTATAGAAGAATTTAACTATAAATTCAAATTTTTGTAACGTAAGTCACACAATTACAAAATAAGCAATGTCTATATTAAAAAGATACCAACGATTACTTGTATGAACATTTATAAAGCATATCAGTAATCCATAGTTACTATTTTATTCAACAATTTCACAATAATAATTATTAACATAATATCAAAAGAAAATGCACTACATATTAAAATATGTTTTGCAGATATTAAATATGGATTTATAATTTATATCAAATATATCCCAAAAATATTTCCATTTTTACCATGAGATAATTATCATCAGATAGTATAAAATAACAAAATGTAATTTAATACTATATAATAATTAAAATTTGAATAACAGCTATTTATTTATTTTAATTACAGAAGTTAAAATAATAGCTCACCCATTTAATTATCATAAGTGACTATTTTTAGCACTGCAATACAAGTTAATAAAAACGTTATTCGTGATAAAAAAATATATTAAAATAGATTAACATTCAAATTAATGAGCGTTTGATAACAATTAGTGTCATATTTGACATTATCATGAGTGACGATATAGTATTGGCAAACATACTGTATATATCATATTATATAGGTGAATTTAACATCATTCATGATGAAAACATTAAACTAATTAAATTTCAAATTAATTATCTTTTGATAATTCTTATATAATATTCATATAAAATAGTGTTTGCAATAAACATTGAAAAAATTATAACACCTACAGCAACATTATTAACTGACAGTTGTTTCACATAAAATAATCACTTCACAATAATACTAAAAATCATACTGGTGCCTTGTAAAGAATAAATACTCTGTAATTAGTATTATGGTAAAAAAGCCTTGTTTAATGTATGTTAAGATTAACTAAAAATGATTATTATTTAATTAACAAAATACTAAATTTGTGAAAACAATTTTATAATGATCAAAATACCTTTCGCAATGCAATAATATATTATTTATATAATATATTATAATATACAATATATATTATTCAATACGGTATTGTCTGATTTAATTGATTTAAATTTCTTTATATAAACAGATATATAGAAATAAAATAGGCTACAAAAAATATTAATTGTATATTCTGCTACCATAGCATATAAACCAAAAAAATTTAATGGTTAGTAATGAATTAAAACTGAAAATATATATTTATTAAAAACGTTTAAATAAAAGTAACAACAAACTATAATGTTTACTAGATGAGCTATGTAATTGCATTTGATTGGCTGTATACCCCCACCACAATTAATTTATATAAACATCCACAATAAGACAAGTTTTCAAAGGGAAATAAACAAATTCAATCAGTATTGATCACAAATCAAATAGTAATCAAAGTATATCCAATATAAAAAACAATGAGTGCACATATGAAAATAATGATCATGCAATAATGTATTATTATATACCTATAAGAAACGAAATAAGGATATTTAGCTATGACTTTTATATTATGTTACTATTGTACCATTAGAATTACAAACAATACTACTGCACCACACGAATTTAAAATTGCAAATGAAATAATTTAGTAATTATATTGTATCTATACAAATGCTATACAAATTGTATAGACAGATATTGGAACTACCTTTGTGATTTTAAATAAAATTTTATTAACCTAAAATATATCGTCCGCATCATTATTTTCACGTAAAAGAACACCATTTTAAAAAGCATGATTTCAACAACCTTCCAGTGAAATCCTTGCTAAATGTTAAACATAAAAAAAGTATAATAAATAGACGAAAAGGTTATTCATTAAAAAAATAAAATTAATTAATTTATTTATTTATAATAATTATATTATATTAAAAAAATTACTTATTCAATTACCAATTTTATATTTAAATTATGTTTATTCATAACTTAATTAATTAAAAATACAATGACGTGCATAGAAAAACCTAAGTTATAATAACATCATTTAGATTATGCGATATTAAAATACTAAATTTGTTACACTGGTTGTTTAAAAATTCAGTAAGGCAGTTTACTTTCCGTGTCTAAAATGAAATAAATTAATTAGTAGACAAGACAAAATTTTATTTCCAATTACTAAAAGATAATTCATCCGTAACAAAACCTTTAACAGAATAACAATGTGGAGTAAAGCACCTGATAGCTTTTATAGAGAAAAACTGTATGGTGTACATCAGACTAAGAAATTCAGACAGGTGTTATTAAGGATTAATTAAAATGCTGGTATATTACGTGTATTTTCGTTAAACCATAACATTTCGTTGAACTAATAATGCAAAAAACATTTTTTAAATTGCATCTTATATTAGTAGATACAAATATATGGGATATCAAAAAAATTTAATCAGTGAGTTTTTTCAATGGCAATAATTTTAGTAAGCATTTAAATTAAATAATTTTTTTTGTAATTATCACAATATAATACATAATATAAAAAACACATTTTAGATATATAAACTTTTATAAATATATAAACTTTTCCAACTAGATATAATTATGCGCAATTAATTAAAAGCGCAAAACCTTTAATTAAAATGAATGTTATATTTGTTATAAATAATTATCTATTGACTGGAGACATTTAGTTACAGACATAAATGATAATATCATTGGTACATATATAAATATCTAAATATAAACCACATCGAATCAACTGAAACATATAGTTTAAGAATAATACATCATTATAGAATACAATTACAAAATCTAAAGAACTAACCGAGTCTGGCTCAGTATCGATATGTGCAATCTGAGATTTCATTTGATCAATCTGACGTTGATAAGCGCCTCGTGGCACCTCAAGATCACTAGTCTGCAGAGACCAGAAGGTGACGAAGAAATGTGGCGTCAACTCGTTCCATACTCGGACAGGGTACAGGGGGCGAACACGCTCTACCACATCTCGAATGACAGATCGGCACGCTTCGAGGTAGGCAGTCTGAAAAGTAAAATTTCGTACATGAAAAAAAGTAAAACACAATAAGCCTATGTTTTGTGCGGTTGTACGAAAGGTACTCTTTACGGAAATAAATGTAGTCATCGTGTTCGTCTGGTAAATAGAATTCTCAGTTGCCGTCTATTTTACGACTAAATTAAAATTATATTAAAAAAATTATCAGACCATTTTATTACTAGAATTAAAAAATAAATTGAACGAAACATAATCAATTATATTATAGGTCACAGACATGTAACACAGACATGTAGGACACAGAGCTGTGTAATTATTCAATTTCATAAATAGTTAATACGCACATACAAATAAATAAATAATAGATTATTCATCTGCAATACAATAAATGTGTGTAGTATACCTTCAACCTACGTGCCCCTTATTATTTCATTTAATTTTTTTATCAAATTAAAATAAATTGTTTTCCAATACATAATAGTTTGTGAAAGATAATTAAATAAATTTAACTTAACATTAATTTGTCAATGGTTAGCTTATATTTTTAAGATTGAAAAATAATAAATATTATAATCCTACATAATTAGAATTCAATTGAATAAATTCACCATTTTTAAATTTAAGTAAATAATCACGTATTAGGTAAGATTATAATTTCTAAATCATACATTTTGTATCAAATTAAAAGATATTAATAGATACCAAAATATGAGAATTTAAAATATAATCGTTTTTTGTAGGTAATTTTTTACAATTATTGTTAATCCTACTCTTGTTATTTCAGTTATTAAATGTATTAAATTACTCTTGTTATTAAAGTTATATCAGACAGAATCATGAATTTCTTTTATTTCCATAAAGGGTTTCCGTATTAATAATATCATAGTATGTGTTGAATGTAATTGGTATCTGAGATATCTGTTTTTCTATAAAATATAATTTTGCATGTGTACCTACAGCTATAAAATAGTTTTAATACTTCACATTATTTCTCTTTTTATAATCATATAAAATGATGACAATTATTATATTATGTGTTATACAATTATAACTAAATATCATTTGCAACTTATGTTTTTACATTTACCCATATTATGTTTTTATTTAGCTACTTCATGTGAATTTCAGTCATGTGAAGCGTTATATCACACAAAAAAAGCATTCATAAACTAAGACTAAACATCTTTAATTAATTTGCATGTATGCCACCTACATCGCTTATAAATGAAACTCTTAAAATAGTATTCAATTTAAAATATATTACTTTTAAAATTCGGGCAAATTTTGTATCAATCATGAATGTATCTATGTAACTCCCATAACTGTACTCATAATCGGAGTGCGACAGCGTGTATCAATACATATATAGAAACATAACTCTAGAACTATAAAAGAATCATACAATTTAAATAGTAAAATCCATTAATAACAGTATTCCACATTTTGCATGCATTATCGCACTATTTGTATAAAAAGAAAAAAACCTAAATATAATAAATTAAAAACATGATTGGTATGTTTCACTGAATAGATTACTTTTAATATAAATTTAAAGTTAGTTTAATTCTTAAATAAAACGTTAAAATATTTCTGGGGGTTAGAAATACACATAACATTTATTCATATATTTTAAGCGATAAGTTACCTTTAAAAAGGTAGGTAAGTTAATTATAAGCACTGTTATATATTACTGCACATTATATTAAATGGCGCATCAAATATATGTAACGGTTATGTTTGTTTTAAAATTTTAAAATTTATTACAAAATGACTAAGTATGACATTACCTACAATATATATATATTATAAATATATAAAGCTAAATATTTAACATAATAAACATTATTTGATATACGTTTTCTATTTTTATTATTTTAATTACAATTTGTTGTGGCTATTTCGAATTAATTTAGACATGATTTATAACCTGATTACCTTAGAAAATTAAAAGTGTAAGTTACTATACTAAAAATCGTATTAAAGCGTATTTGCTACATTTAGAGAAATTTATGCTGACAATCTTGAGGCGAAAAGGTCAGCTGAGAATGGCTATAGAAAAAGAATGCATTAAAAATTATCATTCCGTTTATGCTTTGATCTACTAAATATGGGTTTCGTTTTTTCATACAGGACCAGTATAAAACACAAAATCAGCACATAAAAAATAATAATTACAAAAAATTGTACAAAGACGTCAAGTGTGTATAGGCGTAAAGGAGGCTGAAAAAACGTATAAAATATTTTTTTTAATTAAAAAAAAACTCAATATTCAAATTCTAAATGATCATTAGGTGAATTATCATTTATTAAAAAGCTAACACAAAGAGCTGTATATTATAATATATTATAAATATGCTATTATAATTATGTATTAATGTGATTATTATAGTAACAAAATCTACCTAAAATTTTTAATTGTTTTATCACTATTATATTTTTCATTTTTTGAAGAAAAAAGATAACTAAATATGCAGGAAAATATACGCAAATGGTTCTAATTGTTATCTGATTTTAATCAAACTATGTTACATTTTAGTATGAACGCTTTCTAATTGGAGATAGCCTTGGGTTGACATTTACCGAGTCCGACGTAATCAAAAATGAGTCTATTAGAAGTTGAACACGAGCATGTACAAAATGACAACGAACGCGTTTATTGTTAGATGTATTGATTTGACTTTTATAACTCATAATCAAAGCTATACTTATAGAGATCTATTCGGACCAAAATTGTACAACCATAAAAATCTAGTGTAGCCTCCCCTCCCCTCCCCTTCCTCTTCCCACATTTTAATTATAAAGTAAAATATATCCATTATCTCATCTTAAGCTACAGGGTGTGTTAAAAGTTTCTGACCCACCTAAATAGTTCTATATTAAATATTAACATATAATAATATGAAATATTGGTTTAAATAATTAATAAACGCATTTAATGGCCACTGTACATCAATATGCTATAATTTATTATATTATATTTTTTATAATGATTATTATGTGTTTCAGTATAATTTTATGTCCCTGTAAATAATACACTATAACTAAGCGGACGAAGAAATCAATATCCAAAGGCAGTATCCAATAATTTTAGGTTGAAGAGAGATTCTCTATATTTTCATCGCTAACAATATTTAGATGTCTATGAATCTACCAATAAGATTATTACTTGAATTTCATTCGTTAATCAATATCAGTGTAATATTGCATTTGTGTCTTAAGTGTATAACCCGGGTCAGAAATTTATGCAACAGTTAGAGTGTTGACAGTTAGCAATATTTTGAAGGCAAATTAAGTGGTGACATTATCTTTATTTTACTTTTTCATTTACAAATTCTATACGTTTTCCAATTGTCAATGGTTTCTCGGACGCATATTCGCTCTAAAGTGCAGGCATTACATCAATCAGGCTTGAGTATCCGTGAAATTACCAAACGTCTCTCAATATCGCGGAATACGGTGCGTTTGTGGATTAGACGTGGTGATGGTGTTATCAATGACAAGTGACGAAATCAAATCGTCAAAACCGTAGAGTGCATACATCTCATCCAGAAATCATTCCACCCATCCAAATTTTTAAGTTCTCTTTAAAAATAATGGTCGCCGGTGGAATAAATCGCTACGGCAAAACACAACTGGTCATAGTCACGAAAAAACGACTGTGAATGGTGCTTATTACAGAGACCGAATCTTGACATTATATGCCGAATCAAAGCAGCGCATTTTCCCACTGCCTGGAAATGTAGTGCTGATGCAAGATGGCGCCACATGTCACACAACCGCTCTCTCAATTGCGAAGGCCCGTAAACTTTTTTCTGAAGTCTGGACAGACTGGCCCGGTAATTCGACAGACTTCAATCCGGTGGAACACGTCTGGGCACGTCTGAAAGATTCGGTTCTGAAACAACCACACCCACGCAACCACATAAACTTATTGCTCGCGTACAACAGGAGTGGGATGCCGTTACCCCAATTGAATGCCGCAATCTTGTTGAAAGTTTCCCAACGAGAGTCAGGAAGTGTTTACAAAACAATGGCCGCCATACAAAATATTGAAAATGTTTTTTCTGTTGCACTGACTTTCACCACATTATATATAATAATTAATATTTTGATTACCTGATCAAAAAATAAATTATTTCATGTTTTATATTGTTGTTACAAAACAAAAATGTGCTGGAAAAATGTTGTTTTGTTATAATGTTTTATAATTTGCAAACTAAGAAAATATTTAGTGGGTCAGAAACTTTTGAAAAACCATCAACGCCAACATTTAATGCATCAGAAAATTATCCTTTCATAAAGCTTCGTAAACTTTCAGGAGGTTATTATGATGTGATGCATATTCTCCGAGCGAAAACATCTAAAGCGTATCATATTCTTTATATTAACATTATGGGAAGCATTGTGGCTGTATATTGTAATGAAAAATAAAAATCTGAGCTATTGTCATACGAGCCTTCGTGCTATATTTCACCAACTAACTGTAAAGTTGGCACACTCACTGTTATTGGTCATAAGAGGAAATTGTCAGGCACACATGTCAGTGATGTGAAACTGACCCTCACAGACACTTTCTAAGGCAAGTAACTACATTATCTGTGAAATTTCCTTCTACTCCTAACATTTCACAGCCTTCTATCAAAGACTTGTAT
>JAUZND010026805.1:0-23841 GCA_034780555.1 Coelogynopora nodosa
CTGTATCTTGTATATAGTGTGCCTTGTATCTTGTATATATTTGGTCTTGTATCTTGTATATATTGTGTCTTGTATCTGTATCTTGTATATAGTGTGCCTTGTATCTTGTATATATTTGGTCTTGTATCTTGTATATATTGTGTCTTGTATCTTGTATATATTGTGTCTTGTATCTGTATCTGTGTATTGTGTCTTGTATCTTGTATATATTGTGTCTTGTATCTTGTATATTTTGCGTCTTGTATCTTGTATATATTGTGTTTTGTGTCTTGTATATATATTGTGTTTAGTGTCTTGTATATATTGTGTCTTGTATCTTGTATATATTGTGTCTTGTGTCTTGTATCTGTACCTGTGTATTGTGTCTTGTATCTTGTATATATTGTATTTTGTGTCTTGTATATATTGTGTTTTGTGTCTTGTATATATTGTGTTTTGTGTCTTGTATAAATTGTGTTTTGTGTCTTGTATATATTGTGTCGTGTATCTGTATCTGTGTATCTGTGTATTGTGTCTTGTGTCTGGTATATATTGTATCTTGTATCTGTATCTGTGTATTGTGTCTTGTATCTTGTATATATTGTGTCGTGTATCTGTTTCTTGTATCTGCAGGTAATTTTGTGCTTTTGTTTGTTACTTCATACTATATTTCAAGTGCTTTACAGTTATAATATGATAATACATGACATTAGAAAACATTTCATAATTTTATAAATTAAATTAATTCATTTGTTTTACACTAAAGATTTATAAATAATCAAAGATATAAAATGATATACATCTCAAAAAAAAACTCATGAGAAAATATATATGAGTGATCAATTGTCTTGATTATTATTATATAAAAGGCTATATATATTTAATATTTTTTAATCAAATATTTTTTTTGTAATTATCAATTTCAGGAGATAAGTTTTATAGTTCTGAAAAATAGAGATTTGTAAATTGTTCTAAATTATTAATTATTATGACAATTTATAGATTCTTAATTATATATATATTCAAACACCTATAGATGCCCTGTAACGTGTGTTCATTGTGTATATATATACTCTGCACTTTTTGTTATATATAATGTACATTCTATTTCACGTCTGGTCAAATATACCATTTGATTTAGATTTAAAACATAGTCACAAAGTGCGTATCTCTGATTTACAATAAATTTACAGTAATACAATATCGGTTAAATAATTATTTGTTCTCATCTTATATAACAAATTCATGTTTCACATATTTTATTATAAATACCATTCTATATTCTGAGTTCCACTTGTCACATCTAGTTATTAAAAAAAAAATTAAATATAAAAAAATTCTAGAAAAATTGTTTTGAAGAAGTTATCCCAAAATCATGAATAGCCTTTAGTACCAATTTTTCTTCTCTGAGAAATATCACTCGCGTATAAGTTTTGTTATATTTAGCCAAAGATTAACATTATTCATGAACACGTTAATCTTAGTTACGCATAATGTATATAAATATTATATAGAAATTCTATATATATATATTTATAGATAATAATTATCTATTTTGAAAATTAGACGATTAAAAAGTACGACTTCATTTTATTTTATGAAGTGAATCAAAAATGTTCTTAATGGTCTCATCTATATAAAGATAATGAAACTTCAATATATAATAAAGAGAAAATTTCTGGACCTATGCAATTAAAATCCACATATCAAATGAACCATATATACAGTATAGACAAGTGAACAAACCGCACACCAGTCTGATATTTTTGTCTTTTCTTTACCAAGAATAATAGCTACGTATTCAGCCATGTCCAGTAACAGTTGGACGTCTTGTCCGAAAACCCCGATTATCGAGATTCAGTCACGAAAGAGATCCCTCCCCCTCTGGGATTCATTTACATCGGCCCCGCGAGTTCAACTTGATGCCAAAGACCACTTCCATTTGTAGGCTCATGAGACTCTCTTATGTGTCCGATTCAGGGTTATTTGATTGCCATTAGCTCCCCTCGACTGACTGGTTTGGGTATCCCCAGACAGATGGGCCTGCTGCTCTTAGACACGGCCCTCACTCACTCACTCTCTCTCTCTATCTACCTAATCGTCCTTCACCGGCGGAACCTCCTCATTGTTTTCACCGGCTTTGTCTTTACACTGAAGAGGTGGATCGGTTCGCTTCTGGCACACGACTCGACGTCTGTTTTATTCGGAGATTTGTCTTAACCTAGGAGTTGATAATTAATGATTTAACAGTCTTGTATAAAAGTGACATTGGTTGGATATAATTAAAACCTTTTAAATGAGGTACAGCTGTGTTTGGGAGGAGAATATATAAATTGCAACTGTTTCATGTGGTCAATTTCTACCCATTCTCCTGCTAATGCACCATTTATTCACTCAACCAATTGTAGAAACAATACACTTGGTTGGATAGAAACTAAAAACTATGTTCAAGTGGCTATTCTGTCTCATTATTCGAAATTAGTCGCCGATCCGTTCCAAGTTATGATCATTATATGTATATAAGTGATAACATAGCGCACCTTTAAAGCTCACGTTTATATAATATCACCATGACAATTAAATTATCTTTTCACATGATCTGTCAGTGAATGACATGAGGATCTTCATAATTAAAACCCTATATCTGATTTTGTCATTTTAATTTAATTTAATTTGGCCATTTTTCTCCTTATGAGCATAAATATATATATGTATAAATTTGACAATAATTTTAAATAATATATATCAGACGCGATATCATATGTAGGAAGTCAGGAGCACAGTCGAAAATGTTTGGTCATATAGAATTTTTTATAGTTGGAAATTTGAAAAAAAATATTCCTACATAAAAAGTTGTGATAGCGCATGTTTATATATATTAAGTATTATTTATACATTTGAAAAGATATTATCTATATAATTAAAAAGCACTTCAAATATGAAATTCCACTACATTTTTTTAACATTTGAATATGAAATCACATATAATGTATTTTGGATTTTATGCTTTGAGCACTACAATAATTCATTTTGTATCTGTATATTATGTGGAAATTCAAACAATACATTATAGAATACGAATTAGTGAATGAACCAATACTTCATTGTATATATTGTTATTATTATGTTGTGCACAAATATCCATTGACTGATGCAGTTTTGTCTCCACATGTTCCACGTTTCCATATATTCTCCACGTATCTTAAAATAATTTAAAACTAGTTTCAAATGAGTTCTTGCCTATATATCATACTCGTATGTTATCGATTGTATCAACATATTATCAAGTAAAATTTAAAAAAATGTAGAAAAGCAATTAGGCACAAATTGAAAATCGCTGATGATTTTGGCTCAAATGTATTTATTTATGCCCTATAATAAAATACTCTAATTTGCTTAAATGTAGATAAAAGTATTACTTTGACATTGCGTAGTTTTTATTGCGTAGACATTATTATAAATGCATTAACATATCAATAGACTAACTTTAAAAATAATTGAATAACAATTATTTACAATTGATTATTTTAGATTAGATAGATTACAATAGTATAATGAATAATATTCCAATATTATATTACAATCGATTATTTATTAATTTAACCAGATATATTACTTTTTACATGTATACCGCTGTATTAAGAGAGATCTTTCAATTGGGTTTACTTGTAATAAATCATATCTTGATGTTGTATAAATATTTATATTAAAATATCAAAGTTCAAATATTTTTAATGCATAATATAAATATATATAAAACTTAAATCAATAATTTATACACTTTATTAAAATAAATGTAATGATTATATTAATTTATTGATATATTAATTAAAACATTTATTTATTTATTAACCTAACACTTTATTCACATTATAAGTTTATAAACGTGAACTTAAAATACAATTATACCTATATAGATATGACATTTTTACATATGAATTTTCCTTTAATATCATAGTTTTTATAATTTTACAATATGTTCTTAATATGTGTAATATACATAAATAGAGTGGTTATTTGTATAAAACATAACAGTTTTTATTTTAAAGAAAACCTTATAAAGGTACCAACTTTTAATTATTTAAAGTTTTATACCAATTTCACAATTAACACGCAAAACAGCGACTATCATGAACTTTTTAAAACTATTTTCATTATAAAAAAATTCATATACATAGATTGTAAATATACATGTGACATATAATGTAAATAGAATATATAGAATACGTAGACTATAGAATGTAGAATAGAATACATAGAATGTAGAATAGAAAACATAGAATATAGAATATAATATTACATACAATTGTAGAATGTAGAATATAATATACAATTGTAGAATGTAGGATATAATACATAACAAATGTACAATTGTAGAATGTAGAATATAATACATACAATTGCAGAATGTAGAATATATAATACATACAATTGTAGAATTAGAATATAATACATACAGTTATAGAATGTAGAATATAATACATATAATTGTAGAATGTAGAATATAATATATATCATGTAGAATAGAATACATAGAATGTAGAATTGCAAAACTTGCAACTTGCAACTTGCAAAACATGATTTGTTGTTATAGATAGAAATTACTACGGCTAAAGCTAATTTTGTATTTATTTTAGTCTTACATTTACAGATGACATGGTTGCTTAAATCCATTTTTTCCATAAAATGTTTTATATTCAATGATCAATTATTTATAGAAAAATTAAGAACGTTTATTTAAAAAAAAGAGTGTCAATAAAAAACAATGATACAAATATTACATATATATATATAAAAGAATGTCATTTAATCTACTGATTTTATCTTCATTCTGGTAAAATTGCCCCATTAAAAGGGGGGCTGAACTGTAATGACTTCAACAGGTCACGCCCAAGAAGTTTAGAAAATCGTCTTGTAAGATGACCAAATCAAATCCGGTGTCTTTATACAAGTCAAGAAGCAAAGAGGACAGTGTTATGTCTTTTGTGTAAAACTCGCAAACTCCACCCAGGCAATCGTCTTCTAATGCCTCCAAAATTGCGTAACAGACTGTGTGTCACTCTTCATATTATGGCTAAACTTTAGTCGATATTACTTCAATTTTGTAATAACATTTTAGCCTTTTATGCTTGTTCATTGTCTCTTTAGATCTAACATAAAATAAAATAGCCTGAACCACTTGATTCTGTTCATCGACATTTTCCGGAAAAGTAACATGCTGAGCCCGCATTGATCTGGAAATTGAAGCACGCCTAATTCCCAGAATACTTTTTTATTATATAGAATGTCCAACCATGATTCCTTATACATTTATTTTAATGAGGTTGCAATTGAGATTTTATCTCTTTATAATTTAAAAGGGAAGAAAATTGATTTATATACTTTTAACTGGAAAATTGTGAAAGTTATACTATACATATATATATACTTATCATAAATATATGGGAAATTTGCCCAAGTGAAAGTCAAAATACATAATTAAATACTTTGATTTGTATGTATAGGAATTGTTTGAAAAGAATATGTGTTGATATTTTGCAATGTTCGTTTGCAGACGACATTTATCTGAAGCAGTAGCTATATATTACAAACACATTTTTCTAAAATGTAACGTAATAATGGAGAAAATAATGGAGAAAATATTAAAGAAATATCGTTGAAACACAATTCAAATTCTCAAATTACATAAAATGTTCAATTAATGTTTTACACTGTTGATAATGTAGCCGTGCGGTACATAATTTAAAATTACGATGGTGCAAAAATGAAATAAATATAATAAATGAATACAACTTAATAACAACATTAAAAAAGTAAAATACAAAATTATATTAAATTACATTGCATAAAATTAGATTTCTTAAATTGCATTTAAAAACGTTTGAATCAGAAAAAAATAGACGGTATATAATTTATATTAATTTTTTTTTTATATATACAATACAAAAAATTTACACTTTGTATAGTATTAGGGTCCATTTCGAACATAACGTTAAGCAGTGGGGTGTTTACTTCTGCGTAACGCCGCGTAATGGGGGTGGGGTATATGCCATTGCGTTACTTTACGCTAATACGTTTTTTTTTTAGAAAACTGAGCAGTTCACTGACTAAGTTAGAAAAATCATTAAACTTAAATGTTCTAATTTCCACAAACCACTATTTAATACAGATAAATGTGGTAAATGTTAAAATTAATTATATTTTTATTTGCAGAGGGTGGGGTGTCTGCAAGAGGGGTTAGTGTTTGCTGTTGTATTACGGAGCCTAACGGGGGGTACGGGTTTTTTGAAAAGCCTATAATGTGCGTAACGTTATTTGTGAATGTCCCGTTAATCATATATAATCTTTTTTTGAAAAAATATAAAAAAACATAAAATGGTAATTGCTAGTCACCGTAATATGTTACGTTAAAATATTTGTAATTATATAATATTTCAAAATAATGTATAAATAAGAGTAAATAAAATAATATTCAATTTTTCTTGGTCTGTTATAAATGAGAATTTTTTATATAAAACATTAAATAAACAGATATAGTGTTAAGCTTTTTCAAAAAATATATATATATTTTTTTTATATCGCGCTTCAATCTGGTATTTTATAATTAAATATTTATAGATAGTTCTAGTTTTATTTTAAAATATAAAGGATATTGAATTAAATATAGGTAGCCTAATTTGTTTTCTACGAACAATTATAATATAGGTTGGGAAAAAATAAGAATGGAAAGAAGAGCCTTTTAAATGAGCACTTTAAAATGATCGCTAACCTCTTTTTAACCGTCCAGTGAAGTCGTGAGAGGTTGTTAAAAGCTTCCAAACCTATTTTCAGATTCATCTATAGTTTTAGTCTATTTGCTTCTCAGCTGACCTTTTCCACTGTCCATTAGCAGTCAATGAATAGAGGTCAGGTTTTAAGGTGCTTATTTCAACACTTATATCTCTCAGTATTATCTATACAGTATGTAATAATATATAACTGCAGTTTTGAGTTTATGGCGCAACCTTGAATTTTGACATTGTGATGCTGTGTATAATTCAATTTAGAGGTTAATTACAAACGATAAATAGTTGCTATAGGTTCCACTGAACTCATTTATTTAATGTCTTTGAATTTTTCTGTTTCTAAAAGTCGTGACGTCATATCACCATTTCTCAATATTTTTATCATTTTAAACTTTGTTCGTTTAAACTTTGTAAAAATTCGTTTAACTTTGTCTTGTTTGGTATTATTCGGGAAAAAGTGAGCTATGTTTTTATTAAACATATCTCTTTTAATAACTATTTTGATGATTATTTCGTAATTCAATTCAATTAATATATATATTATATAAATATTAAGTGGGCTAAATAAATTAATATAATATAAGCAACACTTATTTGATATAACAAAATTGAATAAACAATTAATAAACTGATAAATAGATAGTGAATAAATACTGTATATCAATTATAAATCAGTGATATTTTATACGAAAGAGGTTTTATGATGAATCTGTATTTCTCAAAATCACCTGAGAGAATGCTATTGAATTATATGATGTATAATTTATATTATATGTAAACACATACATTTCAATTGACAAACACCTGTTTAAAAATTAGAAAAGACACACTTTTAATCGTTAAAATTTTTAAAATTTTATAAATGCTTTATAGTTACATCGTTTAAAACTTAACAAAGGTATAATAATGCACTTTTAACATTTGAAAAATATGACACAGTGAAATATCTCTCAGTATTACCAAATATAAATTAAAATATTCTATAAGTGTGTCATTACCTGCATACCGCACTTAAAACATTTTTAGAACATATAGTTTTATACCATACCAAACAACTATAATATTCGCGTTATAGTTTTATTCCACATTCAATTCTACAATATATACACATATGCCTGAATATGGAAGCTATCAAATATGTATACCTCAAAATTAAAAACACGGCACTATATAGAAGTTTTATAATAAGCTCAAAAAAAATTTTTTTAAAGGCGCCTTTGATTTTATGAAAAAAAATATTAATTATTAATTTTTAACACTGTACACAAGTACATTATCTCTACCTTAAAAATATTTAAAATAATGTTTAAGAAAAACAGACCTTCTTGATTGTATATATATTATTAAAAAATATAAACATTAAAAAAAGTTATAATTATTACTTTTCAAATAAAGTAACATACATAAGTAAGCAAAATAATTGTAGTTATAATATAAAAAATTCATGGAACATTAGAAATAGTTACATATGGTAATGAGGATATGTTAAGGGATGTTAATTTGATGCTGGACGTCTCATTGTAAATATGAATATTTATTTACGACAAATTTTCAAACATTAAAATTTCAATTTTTATCCCCCTTGAAAAAAAACTGCTGGACAGGTTCAGTCTATACCACATGAATACTTTTAATCAAATTATAAACATTATAAAACTTTCCTGTATACAACAGATTTCCAGGCTTCCAAGGAATTTCTTTTAGTGAATATTTCAAATTAATGTGTATTTAAAGAACGTATACTTAGTAATAAATAGTATTCCTATCTATATTGTAGAATTTCAATATTTTGGCACGTTTAACAAGACCTTCGGAACTTTCAAGAGTTCATGAGATAGTCTTTGGATTACTGCGCCATGGCGACATAGTAAATTACATTACACATCAATTTCAAAAACAGATTTATTGCATATTTGTTCGTATGTAAGTTATAGAAACAATTAAAACTTATATTAAATAGTTGTAATAATAAAATTAACTGTTCTATTAGCATAAATATATTACTAATATTTACTTATACTTTTATAACTTAAGTAGCAGAAAGCAAATGGAATTTGCTATATGTACGAATAAATATTCTTCAAATTTTATTTCTTATCATATTAAAATATTATGTTTTTTACATTTCAGAACATTAAAAAAATTAACGAAAATTAAAAAGAATTTTAATAACTCATAATCCCTATATTATAACATAACATTTTTATTCAATAATTTGAACAAAAAATTAAAAACTTTAAAAATAATTAAACGACAATTTCAAATGTTTACTATATAAATATAACAAAATACATTTTTCATCATCATTTTTTTTGATTAGTAGTTTTCAAATAATCGATAAAACAATAAGGCTTTTTTATCAGGATGACACCGTCATAATGCGAATGGGTCTCATCAATAATTGTATTTATACTATTCTAAATTTAATAACTGGAATTAAATTTTGTTCACAAAGCGCATTTCAAAACTTTTACTGTTTTCTATTAATAATTTGAAAAAATATGTGGGAGGGGGGAGGGTAGTTAATATATAATCTGTTTCGAAATCATAGATATATTTAGACGAAATAGAATTTATATGTTGTAAATTACTAATAAATATATAATTAATTGTGAAATTGTATGTTAAAAATTTTAGATATATATTTCGTTTGTCAATGTATTTTTTCGCTACTACTAATAAGTAGAACAAATATCAAACAAAATAAATAGTTAATTGTCATTTAAATAGATAAACTTTTAGTCACGCATATCAAGAATAATGAATAATGTGATACTGCAAACTGTTTGAAACAAATGATAATAAAAAATAATAATCGTTATGTTTTTAGAATAATTTTTGTTTTGACAGTTGGTTTCGGACAAGTGTAAACGTTAAAAATATATTTTCAATATGAATTGTTAACCCAAAAATAAAATTATTCTTAATAAAATACAATTTAAGGTCTATTACTGACGTAACTGAATATCGATCTAGTTTAATCTTTATAATTTGATAATTCAATGTTTTGCATTATTTAAACTTATATAAAAGTTAGTCATTTAAAATTCAATATATGTAAAAAAGTTTAAATGAAACGAGAAAAGATTTTTAAATAAAATATAAACTCTAGAATAATAATGATTGATTAAAAAAGTGAATATACAAAAAACAAATTTAATTCTCAGTTATTCGTTATTATTGTAATGGAGATTATTCGATTTTTGCATACCTGTTTCGGATATCTTATTGCACTATGTAAAGATTAAATATTATATGTCATCTGGGTTGATTATTTGTGTTGGTTTGCTGGTTTAAAAGTAGCCTACTCTTTTCATAATAGGCCTGCCTAGGTGTATATATTTACACACAGCCATAATGTATATAATATACATTATTAAAATATTTGTCTCTGCTTTGGTTAATACATAGTAATATTTGTGTTGAAATATAGCGTTGAAAGTATATTAATATTTACATTATATATTGTAATGTTAATTATTTTTTCTGGTTATATTACGCAATCATATATAATAGTTTAGTGAAATCGATTGGCTAATAATTACCTGTATAGCCTAGCTGTATTGTTAACAGTATATATTGTAGGTATATTAAGTAGGTATTAAGTATAGAAATAAAAAGGTATATTAATAAAGTGTTCATTACTGAATTGTCTAATCATGAATGCGGACGTTGAATATTTTGTCCTAAATGGCAAATACCTTTAATATTGTACAAATTATGGTGGAAAAAAATTCAATATAGGAAAATTAGGTAAAATATACAGGCTGCAGGATGGTGTTTTGTATATCTGTGGAAAAATACGTGCTTACAGATCGTCCCATCCAAGAAAGAACAAGAAAAAATGGTTAAGTTTTTCCATTTTTCCATAAGTATATTGTCTTATATACTTTATAAATGTTTATAGTTTCTAATAGATTACATATTTGTGGTATAAAATTTTTAAGGGTACCACAGTATAAACAACCCAACGGTTGTAAACAATTGACCCAGGTTAATACTACTCGAGTATTATCAAACCGAGTTGAGGATACTCAATGGTAGTATCAATCCCCTTTAGCATTACTACAGAGTATTAAAATTCTATAGTATGATTTACCCGCTACACCACTACCCATAATAATTATTTAAATTAAAAAGATATGTTAATTCAAAATATCTTTTATTTTCGTTTTATACAATCAAATAAAAAAATTAAAGTGTATTAGAATTGCAATAAATTCAAGTTTTGAATTATGTCAATGTTGGCTATTGATTTATTTAATTAAGGATTAATAATATTTCAATACTAATTAATCAATACATAATAACAACGTAAATAAAAAAATTTTAAAAATGATTTCAATAGTACTTTTTATTGGCAATAAAATATGTATAAAACGTTATATCTATTATTTGTGCATTTATATAAGCCCTAATCACATAGCTATCAATTGTGTTTTACTATAAAAAAATTTTTATAAATAAACAAATCACAAATAAAAAATTATTTTTTTGTAAAAAGATAAGAAAGTCAATTATATTTTATAAATTTAATCCAATTAATTATTATATCATAAACGAAAATAAATTGCACACTGACAAGCCAAATAATACTCACCAACTTACTATACATAGTAAGGCCTAATTGTATATATATATACGTATATTGTATACACATTATGGTTGTTTCATTCAGCAGTGGTCCACTTGCCGCTTTAAGTTTGAACATAGTCGGGACATATGAGTGTATAAAGTCGAATGACTTCAACTGTAGCGCACCTTCTTGGAAATAGTGTTCCAACTAGCATGACCAACACAAGAAGGAAACAATACAGCTGAGATCTGTCGACTCATCTTTCAATGTATATCCAAATAAAAGTATATCTCCGCCATTTATCGAGTTGAATAATGCTGATGATGACACCGTTTATAATGACACCCCTCTAAAAAATATATTATACATATATTAACCGCAGTAGAATATTAATGCCATGATATCAAGAAATATAAATTAATATTATTATGTCAAGTAAAAGTAACAGAAATATTTTTCATTAAACAATTTTCGGAAAAGAATGAGTTAAAAATTATTTTACCGACATCAAACAACATATTGTTTAAATGAATGCAATTATATTTCAAACAGTCTTAGTTTTCCTCTGTTTTCTTTAAAAATATTCAAAACATAATTTTATTATTAAAAATTAAATTGTGCTTCAGAAATTTTTTTGCAACATTTTAATAATGAACTTATATAAATAACTACATAAATATTTCAATTGTTAACATTTCTAACATTATTATTTGTATCAAGGTAACGTTTTGTAATGAAGCAAAATGTTAAACATAGACCGAAACGTAAACTAAATTTATTACATTAAATAATATATTTAATTAACACAAATCAAAGATGGTTTTTAAAACTTGACAAGCAGGTTTTATTTTGGAACGATGTCATGCAAAATTAAATCGAAGAAAACATTTTTAATTGTGTACTCATAAAGATTTTAAAAAATTTAAGGATTATGACATACCGCAGATGAATATGGTATCTTACATTAAAGATTTTATATTAAATATTTTTATTAATTTTTTTTATTAAATGTTTTACATTAAATGTTTTAGCTATAAAATTAATCAAAATACCTTAATTACATTGTTTCAATTATACAGTACCTATAATGGTCACGTCTGCTAATTCCTATTTATGTTCAAAATCAGAATGTAGACAATTGATAAGTAAATATCCACATATATAATGGAAGCGAATGGTTTATAATTTTACATAATTCGAAATAAATTATATATGTTAATTTTTTTAATACTGTCGAAAAATATATACGTATCTTTATATCTTACCTTCTTATGCCATGTAAAATTTCGTCAGTGTTGCAGAAACTACCGATATATCAATGAACTAAAACGATTTCCGTTTCAACTGTTGATCACAGAATTGCTTCCATCTTTTTATATACAACTATCGGTGGATTAGTATACAAAACCGCGTACTCATATCAGCAGGTAAATATTGTGCAAATAAAAAACGTAGTTAATTCTGAGAGTCAATGTGTTACCAACTCCTTCTTATAATCATGTGCACTGCTATTTTTCTTTTCATGCACAAACATAATTTCAATGATGTACTGCAATTTATCTATAATAGATTATATATTACATATATTACATATATTACATAACATATTTCTGGCATGTGTATATATGATATTATCGGCATGAAGTGCGCAAACAGGATTTTAGTGGCATGACTGTTATAATCTGTTACAAATATTGACATTCTGTGTTTTAAATAACGCTGCAGCTTGTGGAACATGTTGGCAGGAGTTAACAATGTACTTTATATCGGATATAACTAACTTAATGAGAAATATGAGCACATTGGATTACTTTTTGATAATTTAATAGTGTAGATTTGTATATTCACATGTAATTTAATGGAAGGACGTTTATAATACTAAGCAATGGAGAGATATAAGATTTTTAGGAAAAATCCGAATATTTCCAACTAATTCAAAGTGTTGTATATACATATAATGTTCAAATTATAAATAATTCTGTAAAGAATAATAACAAATATATTTTTTAAATTACGTATATATATCACTATTAATTTAAATGAAGCGGAGTGTTTGAAATTTTCCAAATTATTTATATATACACAAACAAAAATAAATTGTATAGATCTATTACAAAAAAATATTTATAGTAAAAATATACTTTTATAGTTATTATATATGGACAATTCAATCATGGCTTAAGAGCTTGTGAAGTATTTTTAACCTAGAATACATTATATGCACACGATTTGATGCAGAAATGCTTCGAAACGTCGTTCTTCAATAAAGGATATAGATTATATACACATTCTGAAATAGAATAGCTCTTTTTACTATTCGGAACTATAACAACCAATTGTATATTACAATATATAAAATTTTATTCAGCAGCGTTTTTGTCTGTATGTAATATATATTTTTTGATATTACATTTTTTTATATTTAAACACTCATTTCTTTTATTTCAACAAAAGAGAACACTTTTTAAAATAATTATTAAACTATATATGAATATGTATATAGTTTATATAAGTAACACATATGTACTTGGTTTGGACAATAGTGGTTTAAACCATATATATAGATATATAATAATGACTACATTTTCAGGCCGTTTAAAAATTTATTTGTTGACGTTTTAAGCTGTTACATTATATATGTGGTTGATTATAGAATATGATATAAAATTAATAGTAATATTTTTTAAATTCTTAAAATTTGCGGGACATGTAACATGTGTATAAGATATATTTATTATAATTTATATAGTCTGTTATATATAACCTAGCTGTTTGGTTGCTATCGCTATACTAAATATATTTATATTTTATATATTTTTAACTGTAATTTATGTTATGTAAGTACAAGTTATCAAACCTAAATGTAAAAGCCTTCTTCTTTTAAATATACATAACAAATATTGCAAATACCAATTAAATAATTACATTTTCTAATTTATCACAATAAATTAAGATTAAAGATTATTGTAAACATACGTCTAATGCATATTTATGATTTCCAAAACATTTTAAACTGCTTCAAAAAACAGTTCGTTGTATAATCTTAAGTATAATCAATATATGTGAAATTAATAAATGTTTTATTGCATATAATTTTTAACGTTAAATAAACATTAACTGATTAGCAAGGACATGGGTATAGTTACAATCATTATGCTTTAAATTATAATACAAAATAAAACTGAATTTCACGAAGAAATATGCATTGTAAATAAAAAAAATATCACGTGATGATATCTGTTCAATTTTAAATGAGAATAATGTATTGTAATGCAATGCATATACTCATCCAAACTATAGGGCAAAGGAACTGACCAAAGCAACTGCATATATCGGTCTATTTGGATCTCACCTATAAAATATATCCACTGACTTCACATGTTTTAGATTCTATATAGTACAATAAATTTAAATTCTATTTATAATTTTAGAAATATAAATGTTTTTTGTGGTTTTTTTTTAAAACATTTATATTTATACAAACACCATATCATCACGTTACAAATATTATAAAATGTGTGCTAAGACATACTGCTTAATTAATGAAAGGAATTGTATAGAGGGTATAATTTGTTATTGTTTATATCGAGTTTTAGAATACTAATTAATGCATTCTATACCTATATAAAAGGTATTTTGTTTTGCATACATATGTGTAGATACTGTTTGACTTTTTCTTATTATACAAAGAGAGACACACGAATTCTTTGTATCCTATTGGAAGCTATCTCTAAATGTTAATGAAGTTAACACAACTATTTCATGGAAGCGTCATTTAAGGATAGTATAAGTATTATACACTCTATAACTAACTATGTAGTGATAAAAGTGTATTATTCTATTATAAATTCTAGTATATAATAAGAATGTAAAAATATTTGAATACATATTTATATTTTACAATAATGTTCCGTCAAAAACCGTCCACTCCAGTTTCGGATGAATTGTCCATCTACTTTGAAGGCCGTCGTCACACAATGACTGGAGTGTCCGAATCAACAATGGCCGACGATCTCATTTACGCAATATTGTGGTATTACCAACGGCATTTGGACGCCAATTCCCTTTCAATGTACGACACTTTTCTGACTATTGATGGTCGGTTGCATCGATTAAATAGATACTCCGATGTACGCTATTTGTTTCCACACCAGAAAAGCGCCATTCGAGTTGACATTCTACCAAAACCGAAGACCGTTCCTACGGATGGACTGTCAACAGAACAACGGTCTCTTTTGCGAACTATTCAAATCCAAGATGGCAACTTAAGAGGTCTGAGAAATAGAAATCAACGGGCTGCCAGCGAAATATCTTCTTTGGAAACCAAAACACTACCACTACCCGTAGATCCCCAGGACTGTGAACTCGCTCTGAGCGAACTTCTAGCGATTAACCAACGACTGGAGAGCGAATACTCGAAGATAGCCAGTCTTACTCGTGCTATTCAGTTTGGTAACGGGTTGTCGCGATCGACTACTTTCCTCGGCAGTACGTGCTCAGCGGCTGCAACAGCCGGGCAATTTCTTCCCGCTGACCAAGCTTCCTTATCATCCAGTGAGGATGATCGCACGGTCGATCAGGTTGCGCCGTACGAACCGCCCCTATTTGCCGGGAAGTATGTGATACCTGCTGGTGTCGCCGCTGTGGCACTGACTGATCAGGATTCCGATACTGGGTTGGGTTCTACACTTAGCGACGATGGCACTTACACTATGCAGACGCTGGTATGATTTAATAGTGAGACTAGACAGAAGAAATATATCTCCTGATGTAGTGGAGAATGGTTATTTTAAATGTATTTGAAATACGAATGTTTTTTTTAATTTTCGCTTATTGCATATGCATAGACATCATATAGAATTAAAATTAGTCTTTATTTATTTGTAGTTTAATTATTGATTTATTTTGACTTAACTATTGAAGTATGTCTGGATGTATATATATATATATATATAATATCAACATTCAAACGAGTGCACTAATATGTGGAATAACTTTTTAATGATTTTGCGTGTTTTGTGTAGTTTATTTATGTTATATAATTTATGTAGCCAGATTATAAATTTCGTTGTTATAATTTATATTTTAATTAATTTTTTCTATTATTTATACATGTATTTATATTTATAATTATATATATACAAGTTTTTATTGAAATAAATATTTTCTCATTCCACTAATAGATTATATATTTTTTAATAGTTAAACGATAATGAAAAATTAAAGGGATATATAGCATTGTATAATTGTTTTATTTCATTTGAAAAGAGTTCAAAAAGTTTAGAAATATATTACTAACATTTGGAGTTGCTAATCCAATTTATTTTAGTAATAGGTGGTTCCCACTAAGAAGCATAGTATAACATTAAAAAAAAAATTTCTACAAACATTTTGTCTAAAAATATATGGCTTCAATCGCTATATATGGTCTCCATATTTTAATGAGATATCTGATATCTTATACTCTCGATTATGATCGCAGTATATGGATGGTACTGACAGTGGGGCATATAGGGATTAGGAATGGGTTTTAACCCACGAATAATTTGGTATTTGCTTTTTATGATAAATGCTTTATACATTGCATTAATTTGCCATTTTTATTAGAAAAAGGTCCTTTTACAGATTTGTCCCCAATAAAGGACTTTACCGCGAAATCCATGTATAGTTATGGTAAAAAACCATAACCAGAACATATTAGTCCTAAGATATGTAATTCTGAAAAATGATACAACTTGATTTAACAACATTACATATATATTTAACAATTGAGCCATGAATGACTCATCATTATTGGTATTTTTTGACTAAATCCATTATCAAAATATTTTATCTAAAAATGGTGATGGGTACACTGCATATAGAACAGATAATGAGTTTATGTTTGAGAAGTTGCTATACATTTTTTGAAAGGAACCTTTTAGACAATTTAAACAATTTGTTCATTTTGTTGCGTCGGTTTTGGTGGGCTCAGACACTTAGCAAGACTAATCATCCGATATAGTAAATTCTTGATTTAGTATTTAAGTAATTTATTAATTATTTCATAATTAATAGATTTTACTAAAAAAAAATTTTAAAGTCTCAAATTTTTTTGGTCTTATCTTAGAATGGTCATACAAAAATTAAAAAAGGGACTTGAATTAAATTTAATTTTAGCAATTTTTTCGATATCTGTTTAGTTTAAACAGAGCTCACTTGCATAATATTTAATTCAGTCAAACTTTTAAAAAATAGCTTATATTTGTTTTTAATAATTTATAACTGTTTTATGTATAAAAAAATCTGTTTCATAAAATAAATTATTGATGTATCATTTTACTAGAAAATACTTTTTTATGCTTTAAAAATAATATTAACAACAAATAAGCTTGAGATTTTTTCAAATTTATTATATCGTTTGTCTAGCTCGAGTAATGGTTCTGCATATTGGATTTGGTAAGCTGTCTTCTAAATTCACAGATTTTGATTGGAATTAATTGCTATCTTATTACTTTACATCTGTTTTATATAGAGTACAATCTATTTTTAGATTTTAAACTCATTTTAAATATATGTTTGTGGGTTTCACAATAACACATTCTTTTTGTAGAACTATTCTGGATTTCAGTCCTTCCTGAATGTTGTTTTTTCTATAAATAATCTTATTTTTTTAATAAAATGTTGGTACTATATTTATTTGGCAGTGTGGCTTTTATGATTTCTGTTTCTTTATTATATGTTTAATTTTTATTTATTTTGTATCTAGGAATGAGATGAACTGTGACGAGAACAGTGACTTTAGAAATACATTTAAAGAAATATAAATTGAACATTTTTATACAATAACATTAGAATGTAAATTACATTAACACATAATTATAAATCAAAATAAATATACTGTATTGTATCATATCGGTCAAAGAGCAGTGTAACTATACACAATTATTCACAAACTATAATGCGCTTTGGAGGAATTCGCAATAAATGCATTATTGCAGAAAATTACGTGTAAAATTATAAATGAGCTTGCGGCTCTCTTTTGTAGTCCATATATATATAACGTATATATATATATACAATAGGGTTGTGTTGTATGATGTAAAAGGTGCTTTCTCTTTGATGTTGTGCCATAAAAGTAAGTTTATAGTATATTGGACAGTATAAAATGATGAACCATTAATTATGTGAATATATTGTATAGCCGTACCTTAACTTGAAATTTTAGCAACTCTTGGAAATTTAGCATGCGGGGTGATTGCTCAATCAATTATTGTACTTACAAGTACAAAAATGGCTTTAATAATATAAATGTATTCACCACGCAAATAAAGTTTTCTTTCTTTACAAACATTAAAAATGAGAAATGCTATTTTATTAACAGAAGAAAGGAAGAGTGAGAAAATCGTCATGGAACCGCCAAGAAGGGTGTGGGGGGTGGTAAAAATGACATACATTTTAAGCAGCTGCATTTCAAAAAGTAATCCACTGTTTAATTTGTAATTTCAACATAATTGACCAAATGAAGTTTTCAATTTTTAAAAATAAATCAGCTGATCTCGTAGTTTAACACCAATGACGTCAACACTTGTCAATTGTCATAATTATTTACGTTTTTTGTCCCTTTAAGGATACCAACATATAATTACTGATCTGGCCGGTCTCTAACATTAGTAAATATATAAATGATGTAATAGCCAACGGTTAGCCAACGGATAGCCAACTGTACGATTAATCGTATCTGGGCCAACGGTTAGCCAACTGTACGATTAATCGTATATGAGCCAACGGTTAGCCAACTGTAACTATTAGCCGTTTTTGGTCCCGATTCTTAGATATTGATATTATATTAGTGTTTTTATCATCAAAAAGAGTTATTCTGAGGCTTTATATTAAAAGTCACGTTGGGCCAACCACGATTTTTCCACTGGGTACTGTTAGGGTTGAAAAATACCGGAACATTTTTAAAGCATGATGAATGAACATACTTTGAAAGGAATAAATAGTTATTTTTCTAATCCATTATTTTGCAAATATCACCATGCGTTGATAACTTTTTGACCTTCAGTCGGTTGGGGGGACTGCTTCAATTAGGTGAGTATATATAAAATAAGATCAACTTGCGGCATTTAGAATTATGCATTCATTACCAAAATAATTTTATTTAACTAATTTGATCAAAATCTATGTCTATAAATAGAATACGTTTATGAACTGTATCCAAAATTTGTAGGAGTGTATTCAACTGCACCATTTTAAGCAAATTGACACCTAATTAAGGGTCCCAATATGAAGACAACAAAACTGCATTTGTAATAATCTAGAATCGAAGCTTGTTTATTGGTTATCACCTATTCAAAATGCCTAAATAGCCGAAAATTATACCGTAGTAATACTGTATTATTATACATCTACTTACATAAAGCTAGTCAGAAAAACCAGATGATACAATAATAATAATAGTCGTCATTGGGTAGATATTCATGGCATATCACGTTTAAAGATCAATGTTAATAAATAAATTATAAGTAAAAAAAACATAACACTATACTCTAAAATAGAAATGAATAGAACAGCTAACAGATAATATTCCATAAATGAGATGTGTAGAGTATCAAAATACCGACTGATAAACGTCGAAATGGGGTCAGCGGGTGAATACATAATAGGCAAAAGGCAAGTTTTTTTCTGAAGGGATATACAGTAATGAAAATAAAAATAACAGGTAATACCTTCGTAAAAAAGCCAAAAACGAGGCAACAGTACATTGATTTGTCAGGCAAATTAATTTGAGTATGTAATAATAATAATACAGATAGATAATTTTTTAAATAAATTATTTGTCTAGTTATACTGATACTACTAACATACGTTTAAGTAGTAGAAATAACAATTTTTGATTAAAGACGATTGCTTATAAGCCATAATACAGAGAACCTTGTTTGCCATACGAAAAACTAAAGTATCCAACTCATTTGCATACATAATTAATTAAATATATGCCATAATGATATGCATTTCTTTTAACATGTCAATTGATATGTATAAAACAACACAAAATCCAAATTGCTTTTTTGTACATATTATTAACTCAATATGTAAGCAGTATAATATATTCGCAAAATTTTATTTATGACGTTTTCAAGACATAATGCAATCAATATATGTAAAATTAGCTAAGACAATTAGTCCAATAACAGCATAAAAATTGATCAATACACCATTACGCTCATTTAATTGATATATGCAAATGATGTTGTAATGGATAATTCAAATATCAAATGCATCCCATAACTGTGGAACATCATTAAACGTATGACAATATCTATGACATAAGCAGTCACACTTAAAAATGCAATGAAACAACGTAAAACTGGCTAATTTAAAACCAAAACTGCCATAAACATTTGAAAATATATAACTATATAAAATTATGGTGCAATACAATTTATGAAAAAGAACTAGGACAAGAGACGGATTCACAAAAAGGATTGCAATTCGCGTTAAAGCTATTCACGAGTTAAAAACAGCCACACTAAGTGACAGTAATTACCGGGACATTACTCACTATGTACAGGGATAAACAGTCGTCAAAGCCATTTAGGTATAATATTGCAAAACACATTTTAATAATGCAACAATTTAAAATTGTCATAATATAACGCATTCAGCTCGAATATTTAACAAATAAAGGTTAGAAGAAAATTGATTAAAGGAAAAGTGTGCAGCTAGCAGGGTTAAGTAATCTACTTTTTTAACAATTGGCTTTTTAGATGAGATTAAGGTAAAAACAAAGTAGTGTGATAAACATTAGATTGTTCAATAGAAACATCAAGTTTAAATAAAATTAGATATCTTCCTAAATATTTTGCATTAGTAGCATAATCTGCCATACTTTACGCCAATGCTCAAAATTTTGAAACACAATTATGTTACATATTGCTGGCTATAAGGCTACACGTTTGCTTCTGTTCGGTGCCGAGGACAATACAATCAGGTTGGACTTGACAAGTTGGAAAAATCTCAAAATCGACACAAAAATATCGATCACAAAAACAAACTACACGAAAAGAAGACTATAACAGACTGCAACAGCCCTTTGATTTCTCAATAGTTACATGCTCCACTTGACAGGGCGCCTCAGAGAATGTTGGCTTGATCATGTCCGCCGTAACTTCGGCTGTCACTGGGTCACCATCCATCATACTCGTGGTAACCAGCGCTGTGGTAGCCGCCTGGTGATTGGTTGCTGAATCGCCAGATGGCGCTTCATGATTGGCTGGGCCGGAACCGCCGCTACCGGAGAAGTGGACAGCACGATTCTGGTCATTGTTGCCATTAGCTGCGGGACCATTAGAGTCTTTGATCACAACCTGCATTAGTAGTGTAGACAATTAAAAAATATTGATATAATATACTTGTTCTTAGTTTTTTAATTAATAGGTCTACTTAGTATTTTAAAATTTTCCATGGATAAAAATGTTCCAAAAAGGGTAAATTTACACAAAATAAACTTAAAAATAGGCTGCGTCTGAAACTTTCTAAATCTCTAAACTAACTAATCGAAATTGCGCAAACAAGTTTAAGCAATTGAAATATGATTTCAATTAGTCTAAGTTTTTGCTATTTTCTACAAATCTTGACTGTACAACTTTATATTCAATAACCCTAGAACTAACAGTTGGCTTTGTGTCCTTCTATTATGTACCTCAACTACTGAAGGTTTGTTTACACTGCTCCTGAACGTCTTCAATAGGAACAGCGTAGTTAAATCTTCGATTGACTACAATAATGATCAAAACACAATTATAGTTCAAATGACTAACATATTATTCAGAGGAAGACTTACAATACATTTTATTAAAACTTATTGCAATTTGCAAAATAAAGAAAATATGTGACATGTCACCTAAATTTATATCAGATACGTCTTATTATGAGAAAATCTGATCGTAACAGATTATATTAAAAATATGTTTTTCAATATACACAACCATTTATGTTTATAGTCGACTGCTAAGTCAAATCTTACAGTATAAAACAACTGAAAGTTAGACTCAATTCTAAAAGAAAGTAACACATTTACCAAAGATAAGATGTACAATCAATCCAACCTCAATAACCCAGAGTCAGTGAAGAACCGAATCAATTTGCTGGACTTCATCTAAGAAAACCCAGAAGAACTTGGAAACAATATTAACAATATATTTAAAAGGTCAGTGCTCAGTGATTAGCACATTCCAAAAACCACAATAAAAACGACTACTAAGGTAATAATACACTCACTGTTGTTCTATTGATAGTTGAAGAACGAAGGACATCCTCAGCTTCCTTGCTCAAATCTCCACCAGGACGAAAAGGGTTGTCCTCTTGCATTGTCATCGTCTGAAATTAAAAAAATTATCAGTAAAGATAGTGACTGATTTCGAAAGAAATTATGTTTAAAAAAACATAACAAATAATATTTTTAATAAATCATGATATTAGTATAAAATGGAGAAAACATTAAACCTAAAAAATATTCTCCCCCTTTTTGAGTTTTGATAAGTATTTTTTGTACTTTTAATTTATACTGGGCAATATTATATATGGTACACGTTATTGTTTACTTCTTTCATAGCAGAAATAGTCATACACAAAATTACATCATTATTATATAATGTAATGTATGTATAAACTACTAATTTATATTCATTTTGCATAGCCAAACAGACCATACTATGCAGTTTCACCCTTTTTTTAAATCCCTTCATTCTCTCCTCTTTTTTCTTCGCAGGGTGGCAAGGTATGGGAATATTCTGACAGCAGTGAAACACAATTTAATAAAAAAAAAATTATTACATACTTAATCAGGTTATTTATATAAAAAGCTAATTCCAAGCATGTCAGAAATTTAATTGGTTATAACTACTTCAATAGTTATGAAAAAAAACTCTATAAGGAAACAATGTACATGAAAAATTATATTTGACTAAATATGGTAAGATAAAACATAAAAAAATTAGTGAAAAATAGATTTTTATGCCACTACATTAAATATATTAATGTGTGTTTAGATTCAAATTAAAAATGCAATACTAATTATACACTATGACATATGTGAAATGAATGTACAACTTAAAAAAGTATTAACACTCTTTAAATGATGATTTTTATAATTTGTGCTTTTTGGAGAATGTGTGTGCTTCCTTGAAAGTTAGAGTAGAGCTAGTTGTGCAGGTCTACTCACTAAGTGTCTAAGGTTGCTTCAATTTTTGAACTTCACTGTCAAATGTATTCAATACAAAACACACTATCAGGGTGTCCACCGTTATAGGAAATATTTTTTCCGTGATAATTTAAGGCAAAATTAAGATATTTCTTGAAAATTTCAGGCAATTATTTTTTTAGAAAAAAGCGAGTTTTAAAACATGTTTTTAGCTGACGATATTTCAAAATCAATTTTCAACACACATCATAAAAATATGTAACTAAATTATATGCAATTGTCTACATAGTATACAGTGCTTTTAAGTAATGCAA
>JAUZND010026816.1:0-23841 GCA_034780555.1 Coelogynopora nodosa
TTATTATTTCTGATTTATTTCTTTTCTTTCTATCTGGTGAGCTGATTTTGCCTGATGGTTCCAATCAATTTTATTGAAAATGTTTTCAAATAAATAATAACAAATTCACATTTTCAAAGCAATCAATAACACGATTTGTGTTTTTAAATATAGAAAATCCAATGAATTCATTGCAACTAGTCAGTGTATATGTTTAATAATTAAAAGGTTGTAATTTTTGTATTTGAATTTAATATGTACATCAAAATACTAATTATCCGGTTTGGGAAAATTGTTGTTTCGATAAATAAATGTGTCAACCAACATAGTACATTTTCCGAAAAATACATTTATTCAAAATAATGATGTTGTTATATAATTAAAATCCATTTTAAATATGACATTTAATTGTTATAAATACATTTTTAAAATCATATATGAAATTTAAGCGTGTGCAAATTGTAAAAATAATTATTCTCATTACATAGTTGTTCATGCCTATGCCCGCATATAATAAATATAATAAACTAGATTATTTTTCTAAAACGTGGTTTATATATTTAATATTAGTCTACAGTATATAAGTGATTCCACTTAGTATTTGGGCATCCATCAACACTATGGAAGATGTAAACACTGATATTAGAAGTAATATTCTTATTGATCAAATCTTCAAGTCAATGATACACTAAAAACGTTTACCAGTATATATTACACATTCCAAGAAAATAAGAATATGTAGTTTAGTTATACAACCTCAGCCAGCCTACTATACGTCATCTACTGAGCGTAATTAATAAAGCAACGCTTCCAATTGTAATAATGACAACACGTTCAATCATTCACAACTAGAGAGCTACTATCTGATATCTGTTGTATCGCAATAAAGATGCATTATGCTGATGAGGTATGCGACCAAATATAGAGTCAAGACTTTCTACTGATTGCCACCAATCTTTCACCATCACCTATTAAAAAATAATTAGGTATAAATAAATAGGTAATCTGGTCATTTATTCTGAACGAGTGAGACATATATGTACTTTGAAAGAAATTGAACAACATGTTAACACTGTGGCTTTCATGCAAGTTATTTGGATATTTGTCGGGGACAATTTCTTCTGAAGGTGGTAAGTATTAATTATTGTGGAAAGTAATATTTGTTATACTATACAGTACTTAATACATACAATGTACTTTGTTAATTGCCTGAATTGTATAGGACATATTGCAGTAAAACATTGACAACGGGCCAATTTATTTAAAATGCAATAAAACTTCACATTTATGTTATTTGATGCACACATTGATGGGGGAATTATTTGTTGAAATTGTAATTGTAAAAAATCTACTTTATTTTGACCAATTTACTACGTATCATTATTTACTAAGTATTTACTACATATTTACTAAGTATTTACTACATATTTACTAAGTATTTACTACATATTTACTAAGTATTTACTACGTATTTACTAAGTATTTACTAAGTATTTACTAAGTATTTACTACGTATTTACTAAGTATTTACTACGTATTTACTAAGTATTTACTACGTATTATTATTTACGTACCAATTTTATATCTTCCTGAAGATACTACTACATAGCTAACTGTTGAATTCTGCTATGTTTTACTCCCTTGTTAAAGGCAAGCAATGTCAGACAGGATTCAATGTTGGCTTTAACTATAAAGAGCAGAATAATAATATATTATTAGTATAAAATGTATAATTTTAAAATAATTTTATAATTATAAAATGTATAATTGTCTCTACAATATAATCGTTATTTACAATCATTTAAATATATTGTTTTACATCACTCGCTATGCATAAGATATGGACAGTATATATATATATTGTATGTTAAATGTATAGTGAATATCGATAGGTTTTCAAGCTATCCAACAATGTATAATTTCAACAATTTATGTTTTAAACTTCTATCATGAATAAATAACACAAATTGCATAGTCGCCAACAATGATATACTCATATTATAATATAATTTGAAGATGTCTTCAGTATTCTTTTGATTATGTTAACAATCTCTTTATTGTTATTTATCTTTCAGTTTTGGCGTATACAACAAGTCAAAGGTAATTTTTTTTAATACTACAATATTAAACATTAAAATACAACTACATCATTAACTGAATAATATATATTACACATTGGAACACAGGATATCCATTATTGTTATACATTTTTAAAGGTTTGATTGAACAAGATAATACATAATTTTGTGTTGATCATCCAATTTACTTTGAATTGAAAATTAACGAATATTTTGACTCGATTCGATAAATATTGTTAAAAACATTGGTATTCTTTATGGAAATGATTATAAAACTCATGATATACAATACTTTTCCTGATGTGATAACATTTCAGAATTGCAACATAAACTTGATCATAGGTTTTTTTATTAGACGTATGTTTTTAACAATCTGCATAGAAACATGGTTTTATTTAGAATAGAAAAAGTCAATATAATGATTTTTTTGTTAAATATACTACTGAATCATATTCATGGCTTTGAGATCTGGAGAGAGCTGTTTCGTCCTTATTAGGACTCATCATCGGACCATACCCCCCACCAACTAAATATGTCTGACATATAATGTTCTTATTAGTTCACTCGTGTCTGAATTAATCCGTTCTTTTTTGCTAACTGTTATCGTTGTAAGAGAAAAAACATTGTGTCACCGACTGTTCAAAAAAATATATGTTGATGTCAATATTATATTTGCTTGACATGTAAGTAGTATGGAAGGCGATACTCTGTATCCATACTACTCACTTAATATCTAACATTAAATATTTTTATGATATAAAAGAATTTTAATAATCAGAAAATCCAACTTTTTAATATATATAATAAACAAATAATCGCCATTTGAGGAATAAATAATATTGTATTATAGGCGCTTCGACATTTTAAATTAGTATTTTTTAATTAAAATTTATTTAACATTTTTTTTTTTTAAATGAGGAAATTCAAAATATTATAAAACATTTAAATTGTAAAATTCAATTTAACTTAGGGATTATAATCAATGAATAATGTTTACAAAAAATCAATAATTACAGAGAGAAACAAATATACAATACAATTAATAACATAATAAATAAATAAAAAGAGTTATAAAAATGTTTTGCCCAATCCTTGCATCGTTTATTTATCCCTCTCGGATGTAATGTCTCTGAAACTGAATTGTAAAATTCTTCCATGTTATGTATGTAATTTGGTAATTTCAAAACATTTTAATTTATACCCATTCTTGCTGATGTTATATTAGACTTATGTCTCGATAATCTTTCTGAAATGGGTCTTCTGTTTGTCCTATGTTTTTGGTCTTACATTTTCTTACATATATTTCAATTTATATAATTCAATATATATATAATATTTACACCATAATCAATTACGTTATAGAGATACAGGCCGATTAATGAAGTTTGCTTCAGTTTGTGATGTATATACATTAGTTCATGTTATATGCAATCTTCTAGTATCATTATACCATTGGCTTACTGCAACTGCTATATGTATTGTATTTGTAGTTTGGCTGTGCCTAGCTGATGATAACTAATAAGTTCGAAACATCTGTAATAGACTTTCAATTATATAATAGCTTTTGTCTTTAACAGCTGTGTTGTTATAGGTGTAAATCAAAACATTTTAATAGACGAAGTACAATTAGGCAACATGAAATTATGTACAACATTAATATAACTTTTTTGTTACGGCCTTCCTAACTATCCCCTCATAAAAACAAATACCAGGTGGGTATTATTACAGTTGCTCTTCGTTTACAGAAACGTGAAAGCTCCCACCTACCCACCCTATCATTATACGGGAACCTCATCTCCGTCACCAGAACAATCGCAGAGTTCTACAACTGAAACCAATCATGAGTAATTATAAATTTGAAAATGAGTATATATTGTAAAACATGGGTGTGATATAGAATAGATTGGAATAGTGTAATGTTGTATAATAATTATGAAATGTGTAAACTGTAAAATACAATTGTAAAAAATGTAAAAGCAAAATATCAAGTTGATAGATTTTTCAATAATAAATGATAACATATTATTTGGATAATTTTTATCAATTGTTACAAATTGTTGTGTTTATGTGACTGGTTATTTACATGGTTAATTGAATAAATTCAAATATTTATAGATGTATCATTGTTCGATATAGAAATCACATATTATAGACTATTATCGAATGATCACATTAAACTGGTTGATGGTATATATTAATAAAATCGCTATAATACGACTAATATTATACAGATTATTAGTTATAATATAGCTGGTCAACGATTCAAATACTTATATTTATGTAAAACCGAGACGCTTAATTGATATTAATATGACAGCCATTTCTAAGCAAAATTATATATATATTATCTGAACAAGGTGTGTGAACCAACTTTTAGTTCAAGTTCGCTTTCCAGAGCAAGTGTGTGCAGAGTATTGTATTAGAAACATGTAGTAACAATGTTACGCAAAACTTCAAAAAAAATTGAACGTTGGGTTTATTTGTAGAAGTCCAACAATACAATATGATCGCCGTTTACTATATAGATATGGTTATGTTGGTCAAAGGAAAGCATTTATGCCATATACTTGCTTTGCCAATATGTACGAAATTAACTTTGATGTATGTTTGTACTATCATAATTTGTTTTTTATAATGTGAAACCGAAATTAGTCTATAATTTGTAACAAAAAACTGTAAAATTTAAAATAAGGTAAAATTTTCGACTAAGGTTAGAACTATAAACGAACTTATAGTTGTGATCTGTAAAATGTCAGCTTCAGAATATTCAGCTATTAAACCAGGCCATTGAATCCCCCAAAGTAAAAATGCCTTGTGTTTACTGTGCTAATCTGGAAGGCCTTGTGCCACGTTTTTTCCCATAGAATATACATATGACTGTGGTGAGGACAACATGTTATACAACGTATGTCTTGATAGTGGTGGAAGTTTTATTAAAGTTTGCTTCACGATATCTGAAGAAAAGTAAAAAAACAAACACCCAGATCAGAATTCTCAAGCATGCAACTCGGAAGGGGTCGCACCGAAAATATTGAAGGATACTGGAGTGAAACAAATATTGATACCGTCCATCGCCCCAGGTGTGCAAGATAATTAGACAAATGTACTGCAGTTGTGGTTACACGTTCTTTACTGAGAAGTCATGCGCAACAGAGAATGAATATTGTAATTGCACCTGACCTGAAATGAGAACATATTATTCTTGGCTTAATGGCGGCTCATGGATCGTCTCATATTTCTGAAAACGTTTGGAATTGGTACTGCGCAAGCGGCAACCTAAAGCAAGTGAAATATGTTGGTAACGTGGTACATTTACTGTTACTAAAAGGTAATCATAAGGACAGAGCTTTAGACCTCATTACCCCCGGTTGAACTTCATATTTTGTTAGGTTCGGTTAATCCTGTCTTCAATTCACTTCTGAAGGAGTGACTCGAAGTCCTAATTGGGGCATGTAGATGCAACGTTGAGACATGTGCCTTGTGCATATGGGGATCGTTTACAGGAAATGTCTTCCGTTTTCTTTTGACAAAAAAATTCTTACTGCGCTCCATGATTTCCCGCGAAATGCCTGCCTTACATTGATAGTTTCTTTGGTTTTGAAGAAAGTTGTTAAAACATGTTGTGGACATTTCCTGGATGATGAATATGTCAACTACATTGCATTATTTAAGAAAAAGTATAATATGGCGCTTGAGATCAGCGTCACTCACAAAGTACATGCCATTTTCTTCCACATCGAAGACTTTTGTGAGTGCAAGTAAGTCAGACTCTCCCAGTGGAGTGGACAAGCATCAGAATCTGTACACGTGGACTTTAATATTATAACGTGGGAGAGGGTTGTCTTTTTACCGACGGCTATATAAAATTTCAAATAAAAATTTGTCATTCGGATATTTCCTCGAGATTTCTTTCAGCAGTTTGTGATTACAACTCCAAACATGTGGCAGTTCTTCGGGGAAGGGACACTTTTCTTATTTTTATTTTATGCTGAACTCTGCATTTGTCTTGTATTACTTGTATTATACCATTTTTATATGTTCTCAATCTTTCTTTTGAAGGGGCACGGTTGGTCTGTCAATCGGTCCAAATGTCGTTTGACCCCGTGCTTTTTCAACCATGTGACAGTTCTTTAAGAAAGGGACACTTTTCTTCTTTTTATTTTATGCTGAACTCTGCATTTGTATTGTATTACTTGTATTATACCATTTTTATATGTTCTTCGAAGAATTATTATATACTACAATTTCGTATAAATATAACAGTATTATACCGTTATCTACTTTTTCTAATATAACAGTAAATACAATGTATAACGGTAGAATTGCGCGATATAACTGCGATATAACTGTTATAACGTTATATCGCGCAACTATGCTGTTATATTTGCCTTTTATTTTTTTTGAATATAACAGTATTATTTTTTAGTGTGTACGGTTTGTGTTTTATTGATCCAAACATGTATTCAAATATCTCACTCGAAAATTGTAACATAGTACAAAGTTTACGGTTTTTTGTTTTCAAATTATAGACTAGTTTCGGTTTCACATGAAGCCAATTTGTAAATACTAGGTCCGATATGATTGTGGATCCAAGAAATTGTGATAGTACAAACGATTGATTTCATAAACATATATTGGTAATACAAATATGGGGCATAGGTACTTACACGTAAAGGATGTATTTTGCATTAACATTATTTATACATTTTTAATAATGAAATGTTAGTTATTAATATTGAAATCCCAAGTTTTTTTATTTATCTCTCAAGAGAACAAACATGAAATGTTATTTGCATTCACATAAACGTATTAGAACATTTCTGACAAAAAGTTGTAAACTTTAATTAACTATTAATATATGATTGGTTATATGTTACTTTTCTTCAGAGAAATAAACAACACCATCAGACTAATTGTTGGAACCGTTGTTGGTACTATTGGATTCATAGTTGCATTGATACTCATGTTTTTCTGTCTTGCTCTCGTAATAAAAAGGAAACAACACGCGTGTCACGCACACACAGGTATATACTTGTCAATATTCACTTTTTAAACAACGTTATTTAATTTGTTAAATGTTATCGACTATGAGTAATAATACAATGCAACTCATTTAAAGTGCACTTGGATTTATTGGGTTTATTACAATAGATTTAATTTATTATTTCTGTAAAATACGTCTATCCTTCTAGGTAAATTATGTAATGCGATATACTAATGTCGTTTCTATAAAGATTGAATAACATACTTGTTTTAATAGGACAATTATATATGAATTATACTTGAACATATTTTTGAAATTCAACTAATATTTTGAAGTTTAATGTGACAAACTTGATTTGATCTGAGGCAGAGTGGTATTCGTGCCTTCAGAAAAACGTTACAATGTTTCATAATGCAGTTAAAGCATTATGATATCTTCAAAAAAAGAATATAGTACACAAACAAAATTATTATAAAACATATAGCACTATACATATAACATAAATAAATTAAAAAATATGTTGTAGGCTATATATTGACACATTACAATTCTACAAAACGATACGAGATGTGCCAGATGTACGAGATGTACGAGATGTGCCAGAATGAATAACTTATGTTCCGAACCATATTAATACAGTATTATGAAATTGTTATTGGCCAGCCAGTGTGGGATCTATCATGATGAACGTTCGCCTTTATACTATGAATGTAAAGTTGTTTATATAATATGTCACATTTAAAAACAATTGTTTGGATTAGATATATATCTTGTAGTTATTGGCATTGAGTGTAAGTTTCATAATCAACAATCAATCGTAATCGATGACACAAACAGTGATATGGAATGTATTAATAATCAAAACCTTTTTTTTTCAAATGGAACGGTGACTTATTTTATGGTTTTATGTTACATATTATAATGTTGAGGTATTTTGGTAAACGTTTTGATCTTTACAAATAAAAGTCGCAATATTTAATATTGTGTACACGAGGTCAGTCTTAATATGTTTCAAAGAATCTGACCATTGAATGTAGATAAGTGTTAGGCATTGCATGTATCAATGTTATAGTCCTATTTATAGTCAACATTCTCCTCGAGAGATTTTTTAAAATAATGTTAATATAACAATACAATAAAATGTTTACACTTACACAAGTTGCATGTCAACTTACGTATAAGCAAATTACTAAACAATACTGAGCCATATTTACACAGTAACATAACATACTATTTTATTTTATTGTTTAATGCTTCTTGTTGTATTCAGTATGAGAGTACACCCACTGAAGATGTCAACTATTAAGTATATTAACTATCAACTACCAATATATCGTATATATATATATACATGTTTGTGGCTTATATGCTAATGTTACAGGTAAAATCATCTGTTTGGTTTTGATGGAGCTTCGACACAAAAGTAAAATATAACAAGTTAAATTACTACTGTAATTGTTGATTGAACGTGTCATTACTTTTTCTTATGTGTTCATCACTAAGTTTCATAATCAACAACAATATTTAAAATTAAACAAGCAGTACCTACTACAGTGGTATGGGCGTATTACAAAAACATTATTCTTCTCAAATTTAACCGATGTAGTATTTGTCTGCTGATAAATTGTACATATAATCCAGAGGCATTTTGGCACAAGTATTGACGTGATGTTATGATACACATCAAATAAAATAAATGTGTAACATTATATAATATTCACAAATCAAAACTACACTATTTCTTTAAATCCACAATACAAAAACAAAGATTGAATATAGGTTCAAATTATCTAAACTACCATTTTCCAACGAATATCCACTCTGATTGCACTCAGTTAATTTGTAAATATTATTGAAAGGTATGATACTTATTTGTGTAAGAACTCAACAAGACTGAACCATATATGTTTATGTATCCAGACTTTTAAAATAAGTTCCCGTTATTATTTAACCCCATATATTGTAGCCCTATCGTTTACTGAACCAGGAATTGATCATCACAATTACTGTCAAATAAACGATTATCCTCCACCACCACCATATCCATGTAAGTTGTTAATATAACATGTCACCATTAAAATGAATGGTTTCGTACAGATATACGACACTTTTGGTGATTTCAGGTATTCTGCATTTCATATAAATAGATATAAAATATAACGGATGTTCAATTATTGTGCTATTATTATAATTTATATTTAAACTTTAAATAAACATTAACATTGTATTATGTTTACAAATATAATCTGTAATTTTTAATTGTATGTGGCGATGTCAATATATATATATATATATATTTATATGAATCGAAAGGGCCCCATAATAAAAATCGAATGCGACCGAAAATGTCGAATGCGCTTCATTGCTACATATTTATTTGTCGATTGGGCCCCAAAAGTATAGAATGCGCCCCTTTTTTCGTGGGTCCCATTCGATATCTTTCGATACCGCATTCGACATTTTGGGTCGCATTCGATATTTATGATGCTTTAGATAAATATAAATATATATATATACTTTTTTTTAATTCTCTGAGCACTCACTATTGGATAAGTGAATGTCTGTCTTTGTTACTCATCACATCGTTTACGAAGTTTAACTAATCCCATTTCTCATCAAAAATGTTCGATGAAAATCTAAGACTTACTGATTAGCAAAACAATTAACACATTATAATATTAATTAATTATTTGTTAATACATATTTAATTATTTGTTTGAAGGTTATGTTTATATATTTTTATATTCAAGCAAATAATAACGAAGACATTAATTAATATATTTAGTTGTTTAACTAGTCTTTTGCGGGGATAAATACCTTCCCTTGATGATACGAAAAGTATAGTATACTTTAACAAACTGAATAGATCATAGCATAATGATTACTTTAAGTGTTGTAATTCGAGTACCAGCTCAGTTTGTTTCTAAACTATCTCCCTTAAATGATGTCATACCTACCATAGATGATCTGACTGAACTTCCTCCTCATTATGATGACATCGCCTCTGGAGGTCAAGACGGTATTACGCCCTCATACTCAGTGCAGCATGAAGGACCATCTCCCAATTCGACCATGTTAACGGAAATTTCACATACAACACAATTGTAAAGCTTCACAGATGAACTTGCAAATATAATCAGATATTTTTATACATATTGCATTAGTAAATATTTTATAACGTTTTGCATACTATAATGTGGTATCAGTGTACTATATTATCATTATATAAATAATACATATATAAAAAATACGCATCATTATATTTATATTTCTTAAACAGATATAAATATATGTGCGCAACCTATATTTTATATGTATAATATTCACATTTGATTGTAGCATCTCTTATAAATCAGGAAATCTAGTAAATGTCACACTCTGTCCGTACATTTTATAAATGTTATGTGTACACATAATGTGAAAAATATTTCAGCATTTTACAAGAATGTCAGAAACACAGCTAATATGTATTTTATGATTAATATGCTAAGATTGACATATTTTGTGTCAGTTCTTGATTGTACGGTTATCGCTTATCTTGATGGGCGTTTCGAAACGTTTCGACCAATAACACCGCTTTATCTTTCTGTAAATGTAAACATTTGCCTTTCAATTGTACACTCGACATGCATAAAATATTCAGCATTTATGTAATAATCTGTAATTTGTATTCACTCACATCTATATTTCTGAATTATATTGGGTGAACACAAGGGACCATCCGGAGCTTAGCCGGTAAATTGACCGTTAGGCAATATTTAGCTGACTACTACAAAGTTATGATAATTATTAGGGTCCTTAGTGTCTAGGTATATAGCTTTCTTATTAGTCTGATGCTGCGTATTGCCACTGAACAAAAAATATTGATGCATGTTTGGTATATTAGTAATACCCTTGTTTACCTAGAACTGCCACGCCGAACTATATATTGTAGCTAGCACAATTATAATTTGTGTCTGCAGTTATTCCACAAATAGTGTTCACAACTATAAAAACATTTAGCCTAGTGCGTAAATTACTTAATTATACCTATGTGTAGTCAAAACAATGTCACACCACCAAATTCAATTGATCCTTCGTGTTATTCGTTTTGATGATAAAGCTATAACCAGAGGGAAGCGTAGTCGAGAGGATCGATTTTGTATACAATGCGAACAGTATGGGACCGCATGATGATCAAGTCTTCCAGAGATTATCGTCTCCTTGCAGAACTCATTCAATACATATATGCTAACAAAGCCAGGAAAATCACCCCCTACAGAGTGGGTACCCATATGTTGTTAGAGATACCGCTAGAGTTGAGGTTTGTATGTGGGGAGCACAACGATTAGAACGCTGAGTGATGACTTGGAAGATGGAGTCAACATCACGACTGACAACTTTTCAGTCTAAAAATTCAGTCTAGCTAACATTATAATATATATGTATAATATAGATATAATAATTATATATATTGTATGTATATATATACTTACATATATATTGTGTTTTATTTAAACATCTTAATTCACTTTTTTTTCGTAAAATTTCACTGTTGTTTGAAAGTTACTACCGTTATTTGTACAGTTTTTAAATAATAATTTTAAATGTGCGTGAAGTTTATATAATGATTTAAATCAATAGTAAATATAATAATTAATTCAATTTTACGGTGTAATTCGAATAATATGTTAGTGTCTATATCCATTTAAATCCAATATTTATTCTAAGTGTTTCAAACAGAGGATCTTCCCGATCAACCCCCTTATTATGGTGACATCTTCCCTGAAGTTCAAACCAATATTACGTCATCAGTGTATGTAGCAACAAGGAACCTCTCCCAAATCGATCATGTTAACGGAAACATAACATGAAGCACACATATCGATCGTTATATAAATTCTATATTATACTGTTAGGGTTAGGGTTGTGTATGTATTTTTTGTATCTATGTTGTGTACATATTTTTTAATAATTTTAATACTTTGTAATATGTGTAATTTATCATAATAGGAATTATAGTTTATTCATAAAAGGTATTATGTAATATTTAAATTTAAAAAAATAACTACTAATTTGCTTTTTTTTTACTAACTCCATATTTATAGTAATTATACACTATATGTTAGTTTGATGATTTTTGCAAAATCAGTTTATTTAATAAACTACATATTGTATATCACCTTTTATAGCTCGTCAACCATTGTAATACTTACCAGCGGACCTATGTGCAGTTTATATATGCAGATTTGAAAGCATATATGAAAAACGTTGCTAAAAAGACTAGTATTTTCAAACTTGATTAATAAAAACATAGATTTATTTCAATTTAAGATACACAATGTTGTATGCATGAACAAAACTGCACCAAATATGAGGAGCACCAAAAAGACATATCGAAAACGTCATCCTAGAGCAAATATAATGGTAACAAGTGAAGTTTCTGCTCAGAAAAGAGAAAACTTATTTGAACATTTGACTATATAAAAAAAAACACATCGCACTGTACAGCTGTTTCAATTTCATAACATTAGAAGTGACATCTCGTAGGAATAAACACACACACTTTCAAACGAATTAGAAGTGATTATTCATAGTGATATCAAAATGCGGGCATAGAAGAGATTATAACAAATATAGATTTGTAATAAATTTGTTTAGTTATACTCCGAATTGAAACATGTATCACCACTTAAATCACCACCTCACAAGTACCTAACAATATTGAAACAAATTTTTATGTGGAATTGTAGAATTCGGACATACCAGCTTAATGCACTGGCGTAATAATATAATTGGTTTGAATATTTATTAATCAAACCGGGATGCTTAAACGATCAATCAATCAAATACTGAACAAATAATTATCAGAAAATAAATGTGTATGAAAAAACGTAATCACACATTTAAAAAAAAGCATTTTTCTTATTATGTATGGCTATTATTTTAATTTACGACACACATGGTTATCTGCATTAATTTTGAGAATTATATCACCTGCGTGTAAACTTCACAAGAATATTGTTCACCTGAATCGTTTTTTTAAATAAATAATATTAATTTCCATTTTTATCGCAAAGCTACATCATATTATCAAATTCATAATGTTCAGATATGTAACCAAGTATACAACATAATCAATCATATTACATGAAAAAGTTGTAACTAAGCTGATCCATTTTAACCCATTAATTGCCAAGGTTGTAATATTAAATTGCCAAGGTTGTGATATTAAATTGCCAAGGTTGTGATATTAAATTGCCAAGGTTGTGATATTAAATTGCCAAGGTTGTAATATTAAATTGCCAAGGTTGTAATATTAAATTGCCAAGGTTGTAGTATTAAATTGCCAAGGTTGTGATATTAAATTGCCAAGGTTGTATTATTAAATTGCGGCAACCTCATAAACTGTTGTACACTCATCAAACAAATAAAAGATAGGTAATATATTGTATTCTCAGATTGAAACAAGTGGTTATTGAAAAAGGTATATGCCATTCAATCTTAATAAAAATATGAATTTAACCTTTACTGTGTGGAAACATACTATTAGATATAACGAAAGTGTAATTGCAGTATAATTTCTATTAAATATCATTAATCAAAGCAAACAATATTTTATGTGAAATTACACTCCAATATATACATTGCACGAAATTTACATCTAATCAATCAATGTATGCATAACTTTACAGTAATATTTAGAATAAAAAAATAACGCTTGGATTTTGTAAGATATATTTTCAAAGGAAACATCAAGAAAAACAATGTAATTTTCTGAATAAAATAATACAATTCGTCTATATTTATAATGTCAAATAAACTTGTCTTTTAAATGCATACAAATATATTATATAGTATATGTATCATCGATTACGTCCGTAGTTATTAGTGGAAACATCACCGATAATCAATATTATATTGATCTACTCTTTCTAAAGTTTGATTGATATAATATGTAATACCTATATTATGTATAGGTTGATTCCACTCGGTATTAGGTATACATTAAGATTTCAAAAACAAGCAAATCATACCATGACCAATGCGTACCGGTAATATAGTGTACATTGAAGTAAAACAATTAGATATAATTAGACCAATAACTTGCGTCATCGATTGACGTCAATCATTGAAAGCGTTGAATATTGCCAAGTTCAATCATGCTCAACAATAAAGAGAAAGGGTCTTTGTATCTCCATTGTTAGACGATGCGATCACACATATATATATATATATATATATATACACGCCCTTTATTCTGAATACCACGGATCAGTAAAGAGTTAATTTCTTCTGAATCAACTTTTAATGTAACGTAAACGGAATTATACAACATGATGACATTCCTGCTTTTCTACGAGTTAATTGGATGTTTGTTCGGGACCATTTCTTCCAAAGGTAAGTTTAGTCGTCAACGTATTGTATATGTTATGACTGTAGTACGTGATTCATGTGGTTAATTAGAATGCTTTTTGTATGTGATAAAAGGGGAATATTATTGAAGTGTAGATGTTTACATACGAATATGATTCCTCTTGTGAAGGAGTGAAGAACAAGCATTGAAGACAATAATATATAAACACATTCAGAAGCTAAATAGTGATATTGACTTTTCTGCTATTTGACACACTCAGCTCAGAGATGTTGGACTACGCTTTGTAATATTGCATATTCAAGAATAACAATCAATTTCCATTAATATTATTTATCAAATGCACAATTCATAATTATTCAGAATTGTAAAATATTTGTACAATGTAATATATAAATGTATATACATTGTAAGTAGTATACTATAATACAAAACAATACAAAGTTTTCACCTGAATAATTGGTATATTTGTTTCACAACATAGTTTATATATTTGGGTTGCACGTTCGATTCCTACTCTGTACTGATGAGAGGCAAATACCCAAAACCGGTATTTAGATGGATTTACCTGTCGATTACTGTGTCTATCAAAATTCATCTATAGTCTATTGTATATGTTTGTACTAATATACGAACTCAAATGACAAAATACTAATTTTCCAAGTCTTACAATATTTTACTATTTGTTTCATATTTTGCACTAATTTTTCATTTGTATTAATTTTTTTTAAATAACCATACGTTTTTAATAATATTTTTGTGTAAAGTTTTCTAAAATTATATTATACAATTCTAACCAAAACCATGTATAAAAAGTTGTCATTATTTAAATATAACGGTTTTTTATCAAAATAAAATAACCTCTAAATGGGGGAAACTCGGACACCCTTTTCTGGACAAAGTTGCATTCTGGGTTGCTTACCTGTCAAAACAAAATCTTCCTAAATATTATATTACAAGTCATTATGTTGTGGTTTCCTTGTGATAATATATAGGCAAAGCAATGTCCGTCTCATTTCCAGTCGGACATTGTCCTTTGTACATCTAAGGCTGTTCATTATAAATTATTTATATATTCCATTTATATGTATTGATTATTTTATCAATATGTGTCCAAATTATATCAAGTTATCGAATTATTTTAAATACTATGTTATTTTAACTATTATTTATATAACCTTCATGAATATATTATACATTTATTTCGTCCTCAAAGCAGTCACTACTAAATTCGAAGCATTATTGACTGCTGTATATTATTTATCTTACGAGATTTCGCTAAACGTATGTATCGTTGCTTATATTTCAGCTTTTGCGAATGTGGCAAGTGAAAGGTATGTGAAAAGCAGATTTGTGTTGGATAATACATACTATGTAACTCCTTGACGAAATAAAGACTTGACTTGTTTTAATAAATATTTATATAATAGTTGTTATTATTATGTCGCAATATTTGACCAAACATGTAAATGAATACGACTTTGTTAATGACTCGGACCGAAAACACTTTTTTTTTCCGTTGAATATTATGACCGAATTCTAGTAATATTTATTACATATTATGTAACTATGTTAATCTTAAAAACCATAACAACCTTAACTGAGTTATCATGTGAATGTGAAACATAAACATTTACAACTCATGACAAAATGTATTTTCACTATGAATGTATATATTTTAATATAGCTGTTTGTAAATATCAATTTGTACATATCAATTTAACTTCTTCCCATGGATTACGTATGTATTTTTCGAAAATGGTTCATCTGCTTCCATTTATATAATGTAACTGTTAATGTTTGTGCTAAAATTAAGCCCAATTGTGTGTCCAAAAAAGCGGTTCTCGATTAGTTCTATTATAAGTGGACAAATGAATAAGAAAACTTTGTTAAAAACGTGTTTGGACAAAATATGAACTATTCATGGATTATATTACGATATGACTTCCAACTTATTACCGAAAGCTCAGTGTAATATAATTTATTTTCAATTAAATAGCCTTAATACTCCTTCACAATATTCGCTAATATTTTAATTATACTTTTTCACATACCTATTTGCGTTTAGTGGAACTAATTCCATAATCACTATAATAATTATTATAATAAAATAATATACAACATCAAATACTGTAAGTTTATGATATCAATGAATATTATGTATATTTATAGAGACATGACAGCCACACACAATTATACGGTTACCGCATTATCGTCAACAGCAGAACTGCAAACGCTGATGACCTACAGTACGCCATCGACTTTCAGATCAACCACTGCTTCACGTACAAAACCCATACGATCAGATTTTATATATAAATCAAACGAAATATCTGACACCAAGAATGTGTAAATAAAAATACTTATATCCTTGCCAAGCGTAGTGAAGCGTAATAATATATGGTTTATTTGAATTATAAAAACACACATTTATCAATGATCACTCTTGTAGTTATTATTTTATACCTGCTTGTGTAACAGTTTAATCCAATTCGTATTTAAAAGTATGTGTATTACGTAACTTGTTATACAAGTATAATTACACAATTAAGTAAAATCGTATTAAAACCGCGCATAACTATATATATATATATATATATGCAAATGTGAATATCTATCTTAAAATAACTCCTATTTATTATATTTAAATAATAGATTGATTAAATTTGAATATTGGTTAGTGCAAATATTTATATAACAAATATACATTATATTAAAAATCATGACATCGTCCAATCTCGCAGCATTTTATTTTTACAAAATGATAATTCCCTCAATTGTTATTGTATTTCGGAGGACTTACACATGGTGCAAAAGAATACTAAAATAATACCAAAATAACTAATTTATTTTAGAAATATAAGTAAGAAATACAGTGAAATGTTCAATATCTTTGTTTTAAATAATTAGTATTGCTCTTACGTGAGTACCTCATCGAAACAAATAAGTACACTGATGTGAAACATTATATTATTTTCATGTCATACTATTATTACTAATATTGCTATTATCAATAATATTACTATTTTTAAAATGTGTTTTCTTCTAAATTTGATATATCATTAGTAATATTTGCTATTAAATATATATATAGAGAGTAACCGCGAAAATATGTTATATCAAAATGTAAATGTGTTAAAAAACCTTTATGAAACATGTGCAGTAGCATATGTTTTGAGCTAAACATGCTGTTGTAATACTGACACTATATATATATATGTACGTTCTACAAATTAGCACAATATATTAAAATGTAGTATTTATTTTTTTATATATATATATGTGTGTGTGTGTGTGTAGTTAAATGACAACACGTTTGCTACTCTTCTACAGAGGACTACAATATCCGCAACTCATAGCTGGTATCATTCTTGGTGTTGTCGCCTTCGTTGTGCTTGTGGTCACCATTGTTGCCGCAATTATTCGATTCGCAAAAAGACGACTAACATCACGTCGCAATCTAAACCAAGGTACGCAGGGTATACAAATAGCACGGTACTACTATCACGGTACTACTATTTATTTTTTAAAAATTCTTACAATACAAAACAAAAATCATTTAAATATTTAAGTGTCTTTAAATTAATTATAAACAAATTGTAACAACAACCAGATGATTTTCATTTTAGATAAAATATAATTTAGAAAACTCTGCGAATATAGCACAACTTTTTGTTAATATTTATGTCATTAAACTGTCTCAACATTCCAAGGAATTATTTTGACGGAAAATCAAGTTATACAATAATGCTACAAATATTTTGAAAAGTTACGACAAACTTATGCTATTTTCGCCATTTAAATAATAATGTATTATATATTGAATATAAATGATATACTACAATTAACAGTTTTTATAATTTTTTTTATTAACTATTTAAATCATACTTTATACAAATAGCATTATACGGATGTTTTTGTTTTAATTATAGTATAATAGTAAAGTTATTTTTAACTGTTTCGTTTAAAATGCACAAATTGCGTATGTGTATAATGCTGATTATATATATATATATAACAACGTAATTTGTCAATAATTAGAATTTAATTAATATTATTATTTAACAATTCCTTTCATTTAAAATATTAAGATTTAAAAAAAATAAAACAGCTGATGTTTATGCTGTATTGAGATTTAGGGGTAACGGGAGAATTTCTGGTTATAAAAGCGCAGTTTTGGCATTGGGATCAAACAGTTCAATTGATTGGAAGATTGTCTTCCAAGTATTTTATATTAGAATTCGCAATGTATGATAACTTAATTTACTTGGCGAGTTTAGCACTGTGTATTAATTAATGATATGAGAACATAAGTCATGCATTATACACTCTTTAGAACCATATTTCCTCTATAATTTATAACTTCATATTGCAGCAAGGATGCAAGCGATTACAACAATTGCAAACGCTAACGATGAACTAAACGAACCTATGTCAACACCATATTATTGTAAGTGGCACGTCATATAGTTTGTCAACAAATGTAAAATTATATAATATATACAATACATTAAAATGAACCTAGCAATGAACCTTGCGTTGGTAATATCTTCGAGAGCATGTTATTAGATTATTTTGTTAAGCGTCATCATCAAAAACATATTATATATTATACATATATATATAGTTATATAGTGTGCTTAAAAAACGTATTTTTTAAATAGAAAAACGGTTGTGTTATTGTTAGCTTCGATAATTGTTTGATATATTGTGCACGTATCAATCCATCTGTTAAAAGGCTCAGCGCAGTTTCGTGCCGCCAGAGAATGTGGATATTTGTTATTTAATAATATATACTCTTCTTCAAAGGCAACTATGTCTCCATAATATATTTCAATCTGGGCATATCGAACTATAACACATTTTAGCATCAAGCATTTATGGTGGCTGTTTACCAGATTGATTGATTTGATTGATTATTGTTTACACAAATGTACTCAAATATAAATGAGATATTTGTCTTTGACACAAAGTATGGTGAAGAACTTTATCATATCTATAAATTGATTGTACAGTTTGTAAGAAATGATAACTTACTTCTAGATACTTTCAATAATGTTACTAAATAGGCCTGAAACAAACTACATTTACAAACTGTATTTAATTGAAATCTACACATATAAATCATAAACAGTGTCAGCATTAAGTTGAAACCAATTAGCTCAACTGACTATACATTATAATTGAGATCACAAGGTATCTATATATCGTACCTGTCTTTGTAAATCGTATCATCACAAAACTCTCCGTGAAAAAGCCATTACATAATTATATATCAATGGTTGCAAAATGCATGTCAATTTATCGACAGAAATTGTTTTCTTGTTAATACAATCTTTCGCATTCGTATTCCATTAAACATTACTAATAATATGATAATAATTTATTTTTAGCAACATCGTCAACAGTCATTGAGGATCCATTTGCACCACCGCCATATATGCCTAAGGATCCCGGTAAGTAAAGCATTAACCTACTACATATAGGCTACCCAACATTATATATCATACTGTACATTGCTAGAATAGTATTTTCCTATTATAATTTTCATGTCATAAGCCCATATTTATTTGGCTTAATATAAATATGTTTAATAACATGCCACATAGGCAAATTAATATATTTAATAATGAATGTAAGTATTATCCATTGTACAAATAATGGGCAATATACAATACAGGCATAAATAATTATTTAGAACCTTAAATGTCCTATACTGATAATATATAAAAGCAAAAAGCAGCTCATTTAGCCATATGATTAATCTAATTAATTTAGCTCTATGGCAAAAGTATTATTGTGATTCTATGAATACAAGGCAATATGTATTGTATAGCATAAATTATCGATCTATATACATAGGTGAATTATGTAAACGCATTCATATTACACATGTTTAAGATTTACCAAAATAAGTAATGTGTAAATAAATTGTTACACCAAGTGTGCAGAAATACAACATTTACAAGACACATTACTCTCATTTACAAACATATATAATCGTTTTGGAACAACGACACCATCCGTCCTGGACACATTCAAGGAATGGCTACCCCTGCAGAAGTCCCCCAAAAGTTTTTTCGACAAAGATCCATCATGAGAATTGCATTTACAACACAGCACCAACTTTAACGTTTTCATCGACTACAATTAAGTCGATGATAAATGCGTCGATGAGTTGTAATTCTCTTAATCATTTTCATAACTGATGGGTGGTTTATCAGTAAGATCCCAGCTATTGATGTCTTTCAATTTTCTATACTAACACATAATACATTTATCCATAACAAAATAAGTCACGCATTTGTTTTGACACATTTCCATGTTATATTACTCGAACTAAAGTAGTTATTTTAATATTCGAAAATTAATTTACACTGATAACACGGATTGTATTGCTTACTATTGTGTTTTAATTTAATTTGCCGAAATGCCAAGTATGTTTATCCTATAGAAGCTACGTATCCGTTTTCTAAATGTGCCTATAAAAAAGTCGTTTTAATACAATATTATGATCCACTTGAGGTTACGAAAGATAAATTTACTTTATGCGTTATCTAAGTTAATGTTATCAATGTTTTCTACCAAAGAAAAAATATGTTGATGTTGTGCTCATAACACACGCTGATAAGTTGGTTACCAACTCAGAATAAGGTATCCTAAATATCATATATACATGCAAGGCGATTGTAAACGTTTATTTATTATTAATATTTCTTACAGATTAACTTTATGTATTGCATATATTTCAGGACAACTATATTTACACATATTTATACATACATATTTTGTTTATGGGTGTAAACACATTCATCTTGAAAGCATTCTAAGTTGAACATAATTTAACTTATTAGTTATAATGAAATCGTTTACATGTAACGCTGTAATTTCTGTAATATATTATAATATTATGCTTCTCCGCTGTGCTGATGTCACACAGATGAACTGCCTGATCTTCCTCCGTATTATGGTGACATCTTCCCTGATGGTCAAACCAATATTACGTCATCCGTGTAGCAAGAAGGAACACCAGCTCCACATTCGATCATGTTATTTAACGTAAATAATAGTATAAACACACATGTATTGTATTCAGTCACACAAGTTATTACATAATCTAATTGTTAATATATGTCATAATTATAGTTTTTCTGTTTTTGTATTTTTGCATATTTTTTATAATCTAGAATGTGTAATATGTTTCATAGACATTCCCTACCTAATTATTATATTCAATTCATATTCTGCATTCTATACACACCTTAATTATAACATACAATTATATGTACCTATATTTTTATAAATAGTAGGCTACTATACAATCCGAATTATATTTAACATTGTATTACGTATGTCTTTGATGATTGTACAAACAAACTACTGCATTGCATTTGTTATATAGCTTGTGCAGTGCTCAGTGTAATATAATATACTTTCCCGATCAACTATATATAATCTATGTTATGTTTACAGGTGAGGGAAAAATTGTGTTATTAATAATGGTATTACAGTGTTTGTATTAAAGTAATATATCTTTTAACAGTAATACATACGATGCTCAGGCAGTAAATAACCAATGTTTCAAGGTGATCAGGTGTCCCCTTTACAACAAAACTGTTGAAATAACATTAAACCGGTTAAATGGATGACAACCTTTAAAATTGATTAAACTGGTAAACAACGACAGTTGAATCATAATGACGTCATCAAAGTAAACGGGGTGATACGAAACTATAATTAATATATAGCAGTATATATTATATGGTCGCGATCTATTAAACACCACCCTTCAGCACTTCTGTAAGTTTTGAGTGAGCAGTTAGTGAGCTTTCAAATTAAAAAACTTTATTAAAGTGTCAACTATACGGCCGCATATACTAATAGCAGTTTCAAATTAAGAGGTTAGGCATTGCTTGTTTGACCAATATCTCAGAAGAAGAAAACCTGTTTGATAATGTACATTTTTAATATTTTAAAGAAATTTTAACCAAAAGAGACAAGTTAAAAATATTGTAGCAGTATTTTTAGACTACTTTACTGTTAAACTAAACTATTATCCTGCGTAGCTAAATTATCGAATACAACCAACTTATTAACAATAATACTATAATAAAAGCCCAAAAATACTACCTCCCTTTAGACTCATGGTTAACACGGAGAAGTGACATTGAACTATTAAACGTAATTCATATAATTGCTTAATAAACTGAAATAAACATGTAACTTACAACATGTACAATAGATATTAATTTAAAGGAAAGTCGTGTATTGTATGTTTGATATTTAGCCTTAGTAGCACTTTTCACGGTCAACACTTACTATAGTGTTACAGCTTTATATCTAGGCAATCCTGGATTGTGGATATATACATCAAGAAACTCGTGTGATATATACAATAATCATAAATCTCGAAGCGGTAAACTGCTTGACTTTAAATGATCAGATTGACACACATCATGAATAGCAGGTGAATCTATTGTACATTATGTACAGCCCAGTTTTAGGGTTTTCCTCCATGCATTAATCAAGCAAATAGTATTTAACAAATCAGGGATTAAGAGGCGCTGATGTAGATCGCAGGTTAGATTTCTAATAAGTATCGAAGCGAGTCGAAACCAAACATGCCCAACGGGAATGAATAAAAGACAGATTTTTTGTATATATTTCCACGATGCAATCTGATTATTTTCATATTTTATTGACTTTTTAGACTATATTATTGATTAATATTAGTTATTTGATTTTCTGTATTATTAACTACCATGGTCTAATTAGTTTCCAAATAACGTCAACGTGTTTGCATCCCAAATATTTATAAATTTTAAATTTGTTTAATATCTTGTTTAAAATTATTCATGAAATTGTTTTTATTCTATAGTATTGATAAAGGCAGAAAAGTTGAAAGCGCATTATTATATTATAATATAATGTATTATTTTATTCTATTATATGTTGTTTTTTATTATATATATATATATATTTCATATAACGTATATTTAAATATGTTTATCATCTTATTTACTTAAATTTAAATGATTAACTATGTTTAATAATTGATGCTAGGAATTTCATAACTTGATTTTGAAAGTGTCTAGGATGAATATTATAAACAACTTTTTCAATATATTTAAATTATGACTTAACTAGATATTAGTTGTATATTTATATGACCAGATAGATTCAATTATTGTTTTAACCATCTGCTTTTGACAAATCCTTAACTATAGCGTTATGCTATATGTATATATATGTCGAGAAAATAATGTTTCCCTTAAAATAATGGTTTCCCCTTATTTCTGTGTAATCATTTTAAAATGAGCAAGAGGCGCCAGTAGTATAGAAGGATGCGCTCTAGATCAACCCCCCTCCGCCCACGCATTTTTTTTGATGAGTCACCCGCCCCCCCCTTCCGTGACCTTAACCTTGACCGATTTTTTTTCTTTCCT
>JAUZND010026827.1:0-23835 GCA_034780555.1 Coelogynopora nodosa
TAATATTTAACAAATAGTAATTCTAATTTTATTGATCTATAAAAAAATTCTAAAATTCGTTAAATTATTAAAATCACGGACCTATATATATTCTCACTGAAGCGCCTACCAATAAATGTCAAGACTCAAGGACAAGGTGATAAAAGGGGCCAGGGTTTTCTTTTTCCTTATTTTAATATGCCAGTTTACAACCCCTCAAACATTATTATTATTAGATGTTATCAGTTAAATTATTGAAAATCTGAAAAATTTCGTTTTATTATATATCTTACCATAATTATATATATTAAGTAGAAATCAGTCTATTCGAAAAATTATCTTTTAAACGGTCGAACTTCCTTTAGATTTGTAATAATCGGGAATAGGAACATTTGTTATAAATTGTATTATATAATTATATCAAATGAAAAACTTTAGAAAATTATAACATAGTGTTATGGGATTACAACTTGTTTTATTAAATTAAAATTTTTATTACATTGTTTATATGTACATTTCCTATATAAAATTATTATTTTACCTTCCCTAATATATATATTTATATTTTTTTCATTTAAAATTATTGTTTTATATTTAATTAATATATATTAAAACAAATATATGCAAAATGTTTAATCAAAACATAGTTAGAAATACATTCAAATTATATAATTAATAAAACATTTTGTTGATGCAATTAACACAACTCTCTGAAGAAAATTTGTGTTATTAAATAAATTACCGTTATTTTATATTTAACATATGAAAGAAAAAAGATGTTGTAGCTCACATCGAAGAATATATTATAACCCACGTTTAGGTGTAAATATGCCCTATAGCTATAGGGTATACAAAAATGTTTACAGTGACTAGAGCATACACGTAAAACATTTGGTATAACAATAAAATGTCATAAAATTTCATCAATAGATTTATATGGCAAGAATTTGTTTTGGCTTATAGAGGCCTGCAAAAGATTTTTTAAATATCATCATCAACAATTTAGTTACGGCAAAGTGAATAACGTATAATACACAACAAATCTAAACTAAAAACTAAATAAAAATGTGTTTAAATAACCATGAAAAAACACAATCCATCAACACTTCTGAACATTGTCTATATTGAAGAAATTAATATTCTCATTAATACCTTTAAAAGTTTAACTGAAAATGAGTGCACGTCTTAAACCTTTTTGTACGTGGAGGGGGTATACCAATTTTTCAAAGAAATAAAGTTTTAGGTTGAATGATGTAATGTATAACCCGAATTTTTTAACTCAGTGACTAAAATATTTTTATCTCACAAAAAATATAACAAATATAAATTAAAATATTTCTACACATCTGGGAAGATTGTGTTAATATTGAACTAGAAAAATTAATAATTAAAATAACCAGCAATTTAAAATAATATACTCAAATAGTATTTATACTGATTATAGCTTATTTATATATGTAGTATAATAATAAAAATACACCCAACCATTATAGATCTCATGATCTAGAACCAGATGCAAAAAGAATCAAATTAATTGGTGGCATTGATCAAAATTTATATCATATATGGGTCAAAATGCATAATAGCATACAGTACCTATGGTTATGTTCCTATAGTTAATTTCCCAACTGGAGTTTATGACGTATTCGGGTCATAAAAATAATTTTTTTAATAGCTCAACAAGTCTTTTGAAGTTTTATTAAATTTCAACTTAATCGGATGATAGGAACATTGTTTTTCCAGGGGGGTAAAATACCCCTCCCCTCGACGTAGCAAACACTACTTGTACAAAACATGTTCACGTATGAAGGGTTAATAGGAATCATAAAAAGCCGAGGTATCAACATACATATATACGTTATTCACATTGTTACCAGCTCCATCGTCCAAAGACGACTCTAATAGAATAGGACAGTCAATTAGCAGGTGTTAGAATACTATACAACAAAATATCAAAAGGAGCTTATAGTGTTTTATATGGAAATAAACTATGGAAGTATATCTTACATGTTAACTACGTGTATCATACAGTTGTAACACATAACTAGACATATATTACGATTCAATTTCTGTGAAAATAATATTTTTCATAATTACTTGTCGGGAAATTGTTATTACTCACCGCGTACAGTTCATAAGAGAAATTTTTGACTAATTACTTTATGTAAATTTACAAATGACATGTTATTAGTGGAATTTATTTTAAAAAATGTCATGAGAAACATACTGTGCATTTGTATTAATGTTTAAGACTTTTATGAATTCTAATATTACTAATTTTACAACAATTTTATCTAATCATCGGTAGAAATTAATCCACAGCTCACTGGGAAGGCCATGAGAAAGGAAAAGATATAACTATTTGTAATACATTTGTAGTCATATAACATTTAGTGGGCATGCATTTATATTATTCCTAAGACTAGATAAAGTATGGATTATTATACTGCTAATTTGACATTAAATTTAATAGATTTCCACTGTAAACTAGCACTTTTACAATACCATGTATGCAAAACAAAAAAAATGACAATAGAATGCTTTATTGGAACAAATTGTCTCTTAGTGACAAGATAAAATCGGATATTGACGCCGAAAAATAATCGATCGCTAGTAAAATTATTATAAAATGAATATAATAAGTAATGCAGAATGAAATATCATTAAATAGCTTTGGATCAAGTAATTCACAGAATTAGTGCTTTGGTAGTACATACAATTAAAGAGTTATGTATAAAAATGATGTTAATTGGCAGAAATTAGTATCAAGGCAAAGAATATAGTATAACGAAGAGGTGCAAGAACATTTGATTGTGTCTAATGTATAATAATATAATAATATAATCGTGTTATATATTTATATGTGTGTGTGGAAAAAATACGTAAATTTCAAAATATTGGAAAATGGTATTAGTAATAATGGATATACAGAAAATACGAAGCAATGATACAACATTAATTTATATACAAATATTTATTAAATGAATTGAATTCAATACCACAATAAATAATGAAAGAAGGAGTCTTCATAGAAGTGTAATATATCAAAATATTTGGAACAATAACAACGATTGATTCAGATATTGATGGAATTCAAACAACAACATATAAGTAAATTGTTGGCCACAGACATTTCTGTAAAAATTCAAATAAAATCAACCAATATAAAGGAATTCACTCGAGAAAATAATTTTTTCTTTTTTTGTTTTAAAAAGTATTAATAAATAAAAATTATATTATGTTATGTTCAAACAAACTTTCGTAGAAATAAAGAATATATATATAATGAATCAACAGTGGGTCAAATTATAAATAAAAAACGTACTTAAAATAATCATAAATCGAACTTTGGTTTTAGGAGTAACCATGTATTTTCTTTTCGCTGACAACAATTTCTATTTTTTAAATGATAACACAACAAAGAAAGTACTGATACACCATTTCATAACAATTAATTTCTTATGTGACATTTTAGTGATTGATGAATAAAATCACAATTTATTTGACAAAAGTCTTTAACCAATTGAAAGTTTAACTTTGTCAATTAAATTAATGTGTTGATTAAGCTACCAATACAAAAAGCTGTACCTACAATGTTTTCAACAAAAACGAACGTAGCACGTTTTGTGTCTCTATATATAGATAATATTAATCAAAAAGACCATTTCAATAATCTGGTACTTTGAAGTAATTATAATTATGTTTTATATGTAATTTGTTAAGTTACTTTAGGAGTTCCATTTAACTTCGATATTGTTGGAAAATATCGTAAGAATGAATACGTAAATATAAAATTGTACCGCACGAACAGAATTAATATAGAAATTTAGGAATGTTAAAAGAACAACGCCTAGTGGAAGACTTCGGAATATGTTATAAAACGCACAAATAAGTAAAACAGGAGAATAAGAGTGTAGGAGCGAAGAGTAACCAAATGAATGAAAGAGTTCTTGGGCAACAGTCGGTAGATATAATAGTTATAATATTGAAAGCAGATCCAAAAGTTGGAAATTGGTGGGAAACAATGATTTCAGAAGTGTTCTGTTTAGTTATTAACGCAACTGTATAATAAGTTGAGGTTATAGACTGGTATTGGTAGCTATGAATCAGGTAGTCAACTGTATATAACAATACGGATAGACAATAACTATGTGTTGGTAACTGAACTCCGCACAGCAGCTTGGCTTCAACTCTACTAGACGCAATGCTTATTGTAATTATTCAACAAGTTGATCTATATTGTGCAATGAAATTCTGTTCATTTAGAATAATCAATAGTAGCATTGCATCACTGTTGCATAAAACGCGGATGTAATCGGAATGTAATTTATTAACGACGAGAGGAATTAAATCAAAATAACCAATAGGTGACAATTATACTGTATGGAATTTTCATGAAAAAATCAGCCCAATTAATCTTATTATTCGATAAAAATAATTAATTATTATCGGGAAACAAAATACAAATCACAGATGCCTGATACTTTTAATTCTCAATTATTTCATTTTGAGAGTAATTTCAAGGACGAGATTGAGTGAGAGAGAGAGAAAGATAGAGAGGGGAGGAAGAGAGAGAACGCCTCAGTTAGTACCCACAAACTCGGTGAGAATTCCCCTCGCAATGTCGACATCGCCCCTGGACAGCTCGAAGGCGCGCTTGACAGTGCCAATCTTGAAACCCTCCGCCACCATCTTGTTAATCCACAACTCCTCCTTGATACTGCTGCTCTGTGCAACTTCATTGCCTTCCGTCGGGGGTGTCGGCAGAGGCCTCCTAGACGGTGAATTATTCACCTGTTTGAAGATGCGTGGAACAATAGATTACAATATGCAGCCTATGCTGAGGAGAATGGATATAGGCTGTCTGTGGTGCTTGTCGTGCGCATAATTAAATAGTAGAATCAGCTCATTTGAATTGGTTTTTGTAAATTCAATTTCATTGTTTACTACCGCATACTATATTTAAAATAATATATTGAAGTGTATAAATTACGCCAAAATACAAATCAGGAAAAGTATCTGTAAACATAAAAAAGATAATTATCACAATACACTTTACTTAATAAATAAGTTACAAATTAACAAATGACCGCAGTTTGTAATAGATATTAATATTTTTTATTTATAGTCCAATATTATTATATCTACGAGGAACACTAACAGTCTGTCAATAATAGACAAAATAATATGTTTTGTAACGACAGACCTAAATAAAGGTTTCAATGTGTAGCCATTTCGAAGAAAATTATAACATAAATAAAGAATAATATTAAATAAGCGTGTTGTATTATAGTTGCGAGTTGTATTAAAACGGAGACGAAAGGGTTTATTCTACCGTTTATCTCCCGCGTAGTATGAAATAAAATATTTTTTATCAAATTAATTTTTTTAATATCCATTAAAAAGCAATATTTTGATTTGAGTGTTTTTATTTCACTGAGATTATATTGTATTTATTTATCAAATTGCGAAGATAATTCAATTAAAAAAGGACTTTGTTTTTTATTATGTCCACTGCAGTAGAATAGGCGCTCACAATCAATTAAGAGACATCAACAAATAGTTTTTCAAGTATATGCGTCATATTCAGTGCGGAAGATAATATTCAGAATCTATGAGTCAAGTCGGAGCGAAGCAGAAACAAATGCATTTGAATGTTTACAGTAGAAAATTTATCGATTAAAAATAATTTAGCGGATTATAAAACAAGTATTATCGATTTAAAATAAAATATATTAATTGTATTATTCCTTTATTAATGACTAGAAATGAATTTACTTAGTAATATATATAATTATATATATAAACAGTATAATTTAAACCACTAAACTGAGTGAGATAATCAATATACATCCATCAATATTATGTTATACACATTCACAATTACGAATAGATATTAAACATTATATTTTAGAATAATTAATAGACGATGTGATTATACTACACAAAGCAATAGATTTACAACATATAATTATAATAATTACAATGGATATTAGGTAAAAAATGTAAATTTAATAATAAAGAGTAGCTAATTAATCATATAGTTCGTACCTCAGACGCGGCGGCGATGATGGGGGAGGGCCGACGTCGGCTCCGAGGCGTCTGGCCGTCACCGGACCAACGCGGCTGGGTGGCTGGGGAGGTCTGCTGGCCGATAGCGGCGGCGGCGAATACACTCGACTGAGCCGTGGTGGGGAAAGGCTGATTCTGACGCATCGACACACTCTCGGTTAGCTCGATGTATTCGTCGTCCACCTGGGTGAGAGCTATCGACCCGTTTAGGTAGATGCTGCAGCGGTGAGACGGGTTGGGGGTCAAGGTTGGTAGGGGTAGGGATGATGCAATGAAACCAACTGCCAAGATTTAATAAAGAATTTGAACAAAGTTGAAAAGATATTCAATTAACAATAGCTTCACTAAAAATGTATACTAATTATGAAAAGCTAACATAACAATTTAAAATATTTTAAAAATTCTTAACATTTACTCTTTTGGCACTGTTGGCCAACTATTTAACCGGAGGGTTGGAAATTGATCTCATCTACCAACTTTTAACATAATATGCAGTTAAATGTTCCAAGATGCTATAATATGTTTGAACAGCCGATTATTAACAATTGTCGGCTCAATAAAAATAGTCCATTAACGAAGCGTTAAACTCATAAGTTCTTTAATTATTTACGGTATCTGTAAAGGTGAGGTGATACAAAAAGTGTTGTGGGGACAATTCGCATACAAATATATCAGTTCAATCGATGTATTCCAATATTAATGGCTCTAATGACATGATTGGTGGTTCATTCATATTATTTATTTTAAGTTGCTCTCCCCTGATACTGATGTTGTACGACACATTACAAAATCCAGGTCCAGTAGCCACCTATACATGTTTTTATTTATATATTAAATATTATTGGAACAACTACTGTAAACATTGATTGATCAAGACATACAAACTGACTCATTGTAGTCCTATTACTGGTTCAAAACAGTTTGTAAGTTTCTATTCGGCATTAATTAGTAAGTCACATATACTGTAATAAACCAGAAAAGTATCCAGAGCAAGTTAAATTCGATATTCGTAAATTGAACAGGTTTGCTGTTAAATATAACAAAAACAGTGTAAAACAAACAGGAATGGGCCTGTTATTTATTGATCAACATTAATGGTAAATCAAACGATAACAATGTCAAAACAAAAATGACACTTTTAAATTTAACACGCTAAGCTAAATAATAAATGGTATAGAAGAAAGTGTTCAAACTAAAAAGAGTTTTGATAAATATAATAAGAATTTTAATAAAATTGAAAGGATTCCAATCATTTTAAATAAAAAATTTGCGGAATTTATTAGAATACCTACAAAATTCGGTAATCATTTAAAAATAAAAATTCGGTTAAAGCATGATTTGTAAAGTGCACAGAGACAACACAATAAAATGAACAAAACGAACAACATCGCATTGCTAAACAAAAAGGATCAGGGATCAAACCAGATTGGAAACCACCTTCGATCTCCGTATTTCAAGTGAATCCCCGACCATCCTGGGTCAACTATAACCCAGACATGATACCTCTATGAGATGGACAGGGAAAGTATATAGATAGAACACGTCGACTCACTCCTCCTCCTGGTTAGCATCAGACGCACGCCCGGGCGCTAATCGGAACTCTTGCGGCACATCATACTCGGCACCTTCATCCTCATCATCCTCCCCCTCACCCTCATCCCTGGGGATGGAGTACTCGTCGATGGGTGCTGCTGGTGCCGGCTGACCGAAATTGTTGTTGGCCGCCGATGCACCTGCTGTCAGAGAGGGAGTGAAACAGCGGCAGGATGCTAAAAATCTTGCCAAAATGTTGTTCGTTTCAATTGATGTGTAAGTGATGCTTCGACAAGACTTCATTTCCTCATTTTTTGACTGAGATAATCTGATAATTTATTATATAGCTGACTGAATGCTAAGCAGACTAAATGTTGTAAATCACCGCATACATACTCTGAAATGCCAGACGTACTTCGCACTTTATGGAACTTTGAAAATTACTGATGAGCTCCTTATAGAGAGAAACGTTTCTGGCATTTTTTTTCTCTTCTCAATAAGAGATATAAATATTGAAATACACAGTTCATTAATTGATATTTACTTTGTTTACGCCGAATTAAACAAGCCTCTTTTAAAGTTAGTAAATACAAATATTATAGTAGCAGAAGTAGACCTGATAAAAAATTAATCCATATTCTACCTATTGTAAACCTATATTACATAAACTAATTAAAAAAATCTAACTTTAAGAGTAGTGATTTATAGATATATGCATACCAACACTGAATAAATTGCAACTGTTATTTAGCATATAGGTAATATATATTGATTAGATATTAGCATCCAGTTTGAGTCCACAAAACAAATAACATGTTTTAAATATTTATAACAATAACATATCTCCATATATATATATATAATACTATTTAAGCATACTTTTGTAAATATTATGGAAAAAATAATATTATACCTGGATTGATCGACTCTTCACTAGGAGGGACAAGCGGAAGTGGTCTACAAATGGAGAATCAAAAGTTGGCTATTTACTTTATATAATATGCATTTACATTATAAACATTTATCAAAATTGAAAGCTCACTTATTTTGTATAACTTTAAAAACACAATAATAAGAGATATTTATATTTTATAAAAGCAAAATATACTTAGGAAACATATCATCGCAAACTACAATATATATTATTTCCAAGCAATATTTAATATATATATAATAGACTATAATAATAGTCACAAAAAACAACAACATAAGTTACCTTTGAGATATGTCAATCTTTCTAGGAGGCATCTGAAACAAAATAAGCAATAAAATATTTAGATATCATATTGTACATTATAAGCAAATTTCACATATTATTACAGCTTATAATGCATATTTGATTAATTTATTGGCTATTATTACGATTTTTGTATGATTGTTATTTGAAAACCTACATTATTTTAAGGGGTAACGTTATCATATCCAACTTTACTATTATAACTATTATTATACTAAATTAAATTTGAAATTAGTCAAAGTAGCCTAACCATATTTAATTAAAAAATATTCACATTTAACTGAAAAACCAATTGAATAACAACTATACAAATCCCGCCAAAAGCTTTAATATTTATTAAAATATTATAAATAAAACAAAACCCATTAATATATATTACACATCACTACAAATATGATTTCACATTAAATAAATTTATATAACATTTAAATTAAGCATGACAAGTGTAGACAAACCGTTTTACATTAAATTAGGGCCTATATGTAACAAACATAAAATTATTTAAAAAAGAATTAATTATAAATTTATGTTAAATATATATTAAATTTATTTAAATTCCATTATTTTCTATTGTTATAAATATTTGATTTATTTATAGTTTATATAAAATTAAATTATGCACATCCAATCTGTCTACATAATTTAAATACTCATTGAGAATTTATTTTTTAGAGGAAATATGAGCTTATAAGACCTTTGGACTGCATTGTCTCGACAATGGTCCGAGTAATCAAAACGGTTAGTAAAACATGCAATACAGTCCGTTTTCCTTTTATTACAGTAAACTTATTTATTTTCACGTAGGTGCACATTAGTGTAAATTAGATATAAAGTAACATTGTTAGTAAAAATTGACTGAAATATAAGTTCATACAAATTAAATCCACTCGATGTTTATTATGGTGTGTAAAAAATAATCAACAATACAAGGTTACGCAAGTGAAACACCAAATATGAAAACATTTATATTATAATTATATTAAAATTATAACAGAGAGTACAGGTATAATAGAAGTATCCACGCAGAAAATTTGATTGGATTAATAATTTAGAATTCTAAAAATAGAACAACGTAATTTCCAGAAAAACATGAATTCTTAAAATTTGGATAATAATAGATCATTTAAAAAAGATAACAATGTAATCATATATTATTTTGAGAAATAATGCCGGTTACAAAAGAACATAGAGTAGAGATAGTACATTGATGTCTATAAAACCGTGATGTCCATCGCAGCACAAGGATAACTTGCAGAATATTTACAAAAAGACATCCAGATATTTATATTGATCAAAGTATAGTTTCTCGTTTAATAAAAATAGTTCACAGAAACGGGATCTGTACAAGATGCTTCAAGAAGTAGCTGAAAAAGAACCAGCACAGATGACAAAACTAGCATTCTAACTTTGGCTAATTTTGCCAGAAGCCCTATATTATGTCGCAAAACAAGTGTGATATCAAGATTGGCGCTAGTAGACGCTTCTAGTAGATGAATTCTAAAAGTAAATACATTTTAAGGGTATAACTGTCGATTTATTCACTGTTTAGATGATGTAGTACGTTTGGCACTATAGAGAAAATCAAAGTTACAATAGAGTGTACATGGAATGTTAATAACATCGCTTTCGAATACGAAACTATATTTCATCTGAAAGAATTTATAAACCGCCACAATTGCCGATATTATTCAGATTCCAAACTCTCATTGGTTTTCTGACATCATTGTCCATAACGATCCATACACGCATAATGGTGTGTTGCGGAATCCTGGAAAACCGAATCATTGGGACTTTCTTTTTCTAGGCCGCAGTAATAAGACAAATATAGTTGAATATTATGTGAGAGTCTATTCTTCTAGTCATACGATTAGTGAGCGATCTTCCTGCTGTTAGGTTTATGCAAAATAAAAATGGAGCACCTATACGCATTACATCACAATATGGGAATTATTATTTGAATAACCAATTTCTAATCGTCGGATTGGATGATACTGACTTGTAACATGGCCTCCAAGATCACCTGACCTAATCCCAACTGGATTACTTCCTCTGGGGTCAAATGATATCAGGGATGTACAACAATCGGGTAAGAAGTATATTGCTGTGTTGAAGGAAAGGATAACGGCAGAATGCGAAGACAACACCCAAAATATGCTACGAAATGTTCCGATTCGTTGGCATATGAGACTCAGACACTTTTATCACTGTTCATGGCGATCAGTTCGAGCAGTTAATTCGAACATTTGCTGTATTATTAAATATCGTATTCTCTGTCATAAGTGTTCACTTGTACACCCCACTTCACTTGTTCGTTAAATATAGCAAAATAAAAAATAAATATGCTTTAACGGTAAACTTTGCTTGAAAAGTTGTATTAAAATTAACATTATTTATTAAATATTGTTTTTTGGACATATTTTAACAATTTAAAACAGTTACACGCTACCTATTATATTGTGCAATATTATAATAATCATTAATAATAACAATTAAATAAGGATTGAAACATATTTTTTAAAGTGTACCAAATTTCACAGACATTCCAAATCGTTTAATTTAACTATAGCTAAAACTGGTTTCATTTCAATTTATATTTACTCACAACATACGTTTAACAAGTTTAGAAAACCTGCACCTTATAGCCCCACAAATCTGAATACTAAAAACTACTTCACTGTCTTGTTCTTTTACCAAATTCATTTTTCAACGTCACCTATAACAAACACCCCTGAATTGAATGCTCTTAAAAGACGAATTACTGGACAATTAAATCAATTCTTTTTTAATACTAAAAATAAACAGTTCATACCGTGAACACTCCTTTATATAGGCCTATACTATAAACCAGAATAAATATATATCTGAAGCATAAAAGTGAACGTATACACGATGGACGATGAAGACCAATGGTCGACAGTTGTATATAATACTAGACCTTGATCGATATTTGTCTCTCCACATGTCATGTCACCAGACTGTAGTCTATACTGACAAAACCATTTCGTTAGTATAGTGATTGTCATAAATACTCTATTAAGCCGTCCGTATGTTATGTATGATATAAATTGGAACAGGCAGTAAAACTTTTAAATTAAGTAGCCCACCTCTATAATATGGTTGTAACAGAAGTGTGCAGATAAATAGAGATTATTATGTTAGTTTCATGGGGTATTAAATATGGAGACTCTAAGAAGAAAATTCAGAAATCAATTCTTATAACATAGTGTAATATACTATAAACAATTTTTTAATGTTTTTAAAATTGACCATCTTCTAAATATTATTTTTAGCATGAAGTTTAATAATTGTTAAATAAAAACAGGTATTATTATTAAACGTTTTATTTTTGTTAAACAAAACACACTAAAACATCAGTTATTATGAAGTTTTTGTTATGATAAAATTAATACACCTATCGTAAATTAATATATATATTATATGATTTACAACAGAAACTTACAGTCGGGGCGACCAATTCAGGCTCCATCCAATTTACATAGTCAGAAGCTATAAAAAAGGAAAACGAGTGAGTAAGTGTTAGATAAGGATTGTAAACAATTATTAATATATTTCTATATTAAACTAGAGTCAGAATAAAAACAGAATATATTGATTTATCAAGTAGAGAAAAAACCAGGTATATAACTGATAATGTTTTACAATGACATTTTGCTTCCTTTGACACCTCAGGGATGATTCGAAACATAAGCTAGTTTGTCACATTTTGTCACATATTCCGCTCCCTTTTCAGATCCCATAAAGTTGAAAATTTGTTTGACCTTTTCGCTAAAGAAAATGTGTATATTTACGTACTTTGAATACAATGTGAACAGTTTCATGACATGATGACATTATATTTTTATTGTTTTTAAATGGCCTCCACACCCCCCTTAATAGACATTCCATCTCTTTATTATAGAAATTAAAGTAAAATTAATGTATTTTACAATATGAAGAACATCATATAACGCGTAGTATTTGGAATATAAACGCAATGATTGGTATAAAAAACGAGTAAAAATAATTCTTTTAACAATATACAGAGAACAGTACTAGAATAAAGCAGTGAATGTCAGTATTTTGTAAAAGAAGCCACTTCTACATGTTCTTTGTCGAAAACTTCATTGATCTCTATCTTCTTCTTAGGAGTTTCCAATTCACTCTTCTTTACTTCAAAGTCACTCAGCAAAGACTGCTGTTTTAATTCAGAGCAAAATGAAACCCGCTTAAAGTTATTTCAGTGGTAATTCCGCATATAATGTTAAAATAAGAGTACATGTTCTCTAGTTTTATTCTACCATATTGAAATATAAGACAAAAATAGTATAACATACCTTGGACGAAGGCGGACGCGGAATTGGGCGGCGTGAACACAGACTCCCCCTGACCACCGCTGTGCGTGCTGCCCGAGAGACTGAGCTGTGAGAGACGTCGACTGGAGGAGTCGTCGGTGCTGCTGTTACCCTCGGATTGGGAGGGGGAGCGTTGGAGCTGGGCGGCGTTGTAGGACTCCAGAACCACCTTGCTCGTGGAGGCGATGGCATGACGACAGAAAGGGCAATCCTCGCTCCGGTTCTAGACGAGTGGAGGTTTTATTTCCAGGACAGTTAGCATGTAATTAATAGCAATGTACCATGAAGTCCCGGGGTGCAGGCAGAGACCATTTTTAAGAATTAAAATGTTTAATTTTTCATATTTAAAGCCAATGACTATAACTGCTATGGTACATTCTTTTAAATAGAAAACACTTTATTTGCAGAAAAATATTTATACATTTTGTAATAAATATATATTTTAATACAGCATTTTCACAAAAATTTAAGATGTTACGAAATAATAAAAGTCAAAAAAACAATTTATCATTATAACTAATTATTAATACAAAAATAATTACCTTACACATTAACAGACTATAGGTACATAAATTACAATTTGGTTAAACGCAGACAAGATACTTAACTATGCTTTCAATACATATATCAAAGTAGTAATAATTAATCACAATAAAATCGTTTCATATAAATATATTAACTTCTCTTAAATTGTTTAAATTATGAACAAAGCAACTTTTGCATTATACTAAAAAGTATAGTGTCGGGAGTGTCAAAGACATCTTCCTCGTATTAATTATTATTGAGTGTATTAATTAACTAATTTCTAATTTAATAATTAAATAATAAATAATCATACAAAGAAACCACATAACACTGTCAATAACATAGATATGGATTTTTTTCTTTCCCTCTCACTCCTAGATGTAAAATCTAACACAATCCTCTTATATACCAATGGTTATAAAAACGATGAGTCATAAACCAGTTTTGCGAGGCAAGCCGATAAATATTTTAGAAGTTATGCGCATTCTAAATATGCGAATTATGTTGAAACTTAATATATTTAATTTTCTCTTAATTAAATAAGTTCTTTATTTAACGATAGTATAAATAAATGTAAAATTTTACTAGGATGTTAATGGTGCAAAATAAAATTTGATCTGATGAACTTTTCATTGTTAAAAATAGTTTTGAAGAATGCCTATTTAGGCTATGCGCAATTGCAATAAAAATTATTTTGCCTCACAAAGCCGAGTATGACGCATATTTCACAAAACCGAAGCGAGGCACAGATTGGACATCTAGGTATAATTATGATATACGAAAAATCTATCTATGGTCAATACATTCATTAGGGATGATAATTCAAATTAAAAAAAAGCAGAAAACATTTAAGACAAGGGGTCCAGTGCAAAGCACCTGGTGATGGGTTAGTAAGAAAATAACTCCAGAAATTTGTTTGCCCTGTATAAAAGTTAAGGAACACATGCTTACGATTAAATAAAATTTGTATGTTGCTATATTCTTGCAATAAAATTCTTACGTAGTCAATAATTTTTGTAATTACATTAATATGTAGTAAATGTTTTTCTGGAATTGTCGGAAACTAAAGTTTAGAAAATTAGACATTTACAACGATTTTTCTTTTTAATAAAAATAATAGATTATCAATTTGTACATGTGATAATTAATTTAAAAAAATATATATTACAAGTGTGCATGCAAATGTTTAACTTCAGATTCGTATCGCAATATACTATTACAGAATTAAAATCGACCAATATATAGGAACATAAAATACATAGCGAGCGAAGTGAACAAAAATTCAATAAAAATCTAATAAATGTATGTTTACGAACGAAATGAGAGAAATATTCTGAATTATATAAAGAGAGTATACCAATAATAATATACATTAGAAATTAAAACACATATACATACACCTGCACAAATATTACAGCGGATTTATGCAATTGACAAAAATATACCTAGAGCTTTAACACAATCTAAACAATAATTATTATCCCTAAATATAAATAAATAAAAAACACTTCTTTATTACATATTCAGAATAAGTCATTAAAATACCCCCCCCCCATATATGTGTATATTATGTGTCTATACTGGTCGATTTTAAATCTGAAATAATATATGTTTCAATACGAATCTGAAGGCCGTTACACGTATCCGCTATGACAAAAACTTATTTAATTTACACACGCCTTATATTATTAGCATAAACTGTGTTTTATGAAATAATTATAACGAGATATACCATCGTCATAATACTTTCGTGTTATTTGGTTATTTAAAATTAAAGCTCGATCGTAAGCGGGTACTTATTGTTATTAAATATATTATCTTATATCTTAGTATAATAAAATATCTAACAATAAAATAATTATTGCATAATCGTATTTGAAAGTTACATTTATTTATTTATAAATTTAACTCACTTATTTGTTTTAGAAAATATATGAAATTATTTTTACTCAGATGTTTTTATATTATTTTACAACCATCAATTTAGTATAAAAATAAACATGAATACAAAATAAATTAAAATATTACAAACTTGTACAATACAAAACTATATATATATATATATATATATATATATATATTTATACATATGTATATAAATTAAACATTATAATCATATACTCCAATAAAACAAAATAGTTACTTACTAATACAGAATATTATATAAAAGTAAAAAATATGTATATTACAAATATTTTTCTTGAAAGAAAATTATATACATATAAAAATATTATCGGTAGTCATTTAGTAAGTATATAATCATTAAATTATAAAATTTAATGTTACTAAGGCCTATGACAAGTCTATCGATATCATAAACTCGACATATACTATGTGTTACGTATAACTTATGACAACACCAATTAATACAAATATATTATCACAAAATCTGAACTTAATAAGTTCTACTTGTTAAGTAAAAAAACTATGATCTTTAAAACTGACCACCATAAACAGATATGAGGACACCGTGTAACAACCCACATGGCATTATTATACACGCGTTCACATAGTCAATTTTAATCTGCGCTGTGATTTATTATGAGATGAAACATGTAAACATATAGGCTCTTTTGAAAACCGAACAGATGAGTTGAAAACTGAATTGATAAATGACCTTATTAATAATTTGTGTAATAATAAATAATACTATTACTATTTAAAAAAAACTTGTGGTATCAATTTTGCTGTCTTCCTCTGTCCCATAATAAGGGTTTTCTAAAGTATTGACAATAATTTTAATCATATCATATTACAGATAAAACAACAACATACATATTAAATATATGACGTAGCTTTTAAAGTTAATTATTTTTAACGTTTAACAAAAGAAATAAAGTAGGTTAATATGTATAATACAACACATAATCTTGTAAGTCACTATATAGTCTACAACTTCAACTATATATTCGACAGAATATATACTTCCAATATAATAAAGAAATTTTCCAAACAAAGAATTTTGTCATAGGTGTATGCGCTTGACTTTCATCTTTTAATGAGTCTCCATGGATGCATGAAATTTGCAGTCAATTCGATATAATCACTACATCTAGTTTAGAAGAAGCATGGGATTTGATGATTCACTGAAAAAGAATAAACTTCTTTGTTGCATCTTTGCCAAACGATGAATGGCAACGCAACTCACTGCTATAATTATATCGGTTTTATGAAACAAATTGTAAAGCCTGTAGACATATTATAACCTTTAAACATAATAAAAAAAACTTAAAAGGTACATTGATATCTTATTACTATCGATAAATTAATAATTAAACAATATAATTATTCCTTTCAAGACTTATGTCAATTTTACCCCCTTCTCCTATAGCATACCACCTCCCGGTAATACCCCACCACAAAACTATTGTACTTCTGTTAATGGCGTCTCCCAGTGGTATAAGAGTGACTTCCCCAACACTATCAAAAGTTTCAGATTCGAATTACGTTCATATTAGAAAATATGTACAGTCCGGGTGTAGTGCCTACAGTACGACACTAATTCCTGCAATCTACGTCGTTAGCGGCAAAGGCTTTTTACAGGTTAAATATACCTAAGTATCATCAATACAAATACATAAGTATCATCAAGCATTATTATTAGGATTAATTTATAATTTTAATTGCATTAATTAAGTAACACCAGGCATCAATATAATCGGCCTGACGTTACTCAATTAAATCCGCGCCTGTAATGTTCGATTTTATAACATTTGACTTTTAACACTATATCAGAAAAAGAAAATGTTCTTTAATCTATATTACACAGATATATGATACCCGGAATTGAACTTGAACAACAAATTAAACTAACAATATACGAAGTAGACGCTCTGCACCTAACCATTAATTACTGGGAATCTATGATTCACCGAAGATGATGTTGAAATCTCTTTGTATATGCATTGGCATTGTTGCTGAATAAATAATCAATGGCGAGGAGACAGCTGAATAACACAGACTTTTGTTTCATACTTTCTTTTTACCTATAGATAGATAGACACCAATGATATTATGAGTTGACGTAATGCTAGCCTAAGTGATAGAATAGCAATACGTCATATGCAACGTAGTGCAACCATAACATAAAGGAGTCCATACAGAATAGTGTGGTAACATCTAGAAAACAGTACATATAAAGTACAACAATGGTTAGTTACACAGCAGCAATTATTACGAACGTAAAGAGCAATTAAGAATATGAATATTGTAAAACACATTTCAACCAATCGTTATCTTGATAGTTATTCATTATTATTTAATGAACATAAATTTGTTTTAATTATTGATAAATAAATAGACGGAACAACCAATTACTATTAAATTAATCTGTAAAAGTGGTAAATGAAACTATCATAAATACATAATATTTCATCATAATACGTGAAAAAAATTCCCATCGTAATAATTGTTAAAATTTAAACATGTAATATACGAACATCCTAATTGTGACTGCCGTAACCACAAACGCCACTTTTTAATTCACATGCTTAAACTATACATTAATTATATTGGCCATAATCGAGTATTACATAAAATAAGGTAAAAAATTGGAGCTTCAAAATTTCGAAAATAATTATTAGCATTAAAAACATTTGACTGCTCTCGGCTTTTACCTCTTTTATATTATTTAATATTTCTATGCTGAAAGAAAACTAGTATTGATTATAATTTTTTTAAATGTTAATACTTTTTGTTATTATTTTATTTCAATTATTTTACTTTCCTATTACTAAATTTTTTACTGTTTGTTAAGTAGTATAAGAACTACACTTATAACTAAGCTAAACATAAATAATGATTAACAGTCACGTGACTGGTTTTGATTGGTTTAAAATTATGGTTTGTGATCATCAATTTTCCACCAAACTGTTCAAGGCTTACCCGTCAATATGTATCTATGTTTTATTTGCCACGGACTCCCTGCTAAAATTAAACCAAATTCAAAGTAGTTTTTAACTAATCTAATTTAAGGTCACTGAATTCGATTTTGCCACATGGAAATTGATAGTAATCGATCATTCAAGTACATTATATTTATTTTTGATAATACAATGTATTGCAGCCATATAACTACCGATAAGGTTTATTCTATGGTGGTAGTAGTAATATTGGATAGGTTGGATAGGGAGTAATAGGTAGTGATCAACCATTAAAGCAGAATTTTGGAATTTTAACTTATATCCCTGGAAGGACGGATTGAAATGATTTTTACCAATAAGTTAAGGTAGATCATTTTATTAAGTGATAGAATACATATATTAATCAAAGCAAGGATAAATTCATCAGCAATGGCTATATGTTATAACTATATGAATATGTTTCTATAAGTTGGCCTACTATATAATTATATATTATTAAATAGGCAACGCCCATTTTCAAATGCCATTAAAGAATTTTAATATCATTTACTCTTCGTTTTTGTAAAAATTGCTCATATATTCCTTCATTTTCCGATATCGCCTGATAATTTCAACAGTCGTATTGTTAATACATTTCTCCTATAATCCAAAATAAAAGCTTAAGTCTTTACTTTTTTTATAAAATCATAAAATGTAATCTTATAAAATCCTAATGCTTAACCCCTTAAAATAGTAAAATTGTAAGGTTTAACTTCATAAAATTCTATTTTAAATTTATATTTAATCCCATAAAATGGTAGCATTTTATATATTATTACTGATTTAACACATTGAAGCATATATTACAAAGTCTAATAAATCATTAAATTCTTAGCCATCTTTATATAATTTTTTTTGGAATTACTCCATTTTGCGTTGGCAGGTGACCCGTAATAATCCTGTACTTTCCATGAGCAGATATGATACGGTGAAGCTAAGACTTCATCATCACCCAATTTATGTAAACATGTGTTGTAAAAACCGGCGACTGGATATAGTTTACAAAATTTACAAACGTAATAACACAAAAAGGATGCCCCGGCTTCCAACGCAGGCATCTCTACTGAGTTTTCTATATGTTCTTATTATATATTTTTAATTACTAAAATATTTTTTAACTGATAAGCTTAATGCTATCACACATGCATGAACATATTACTTTTTCTAAAAAACTAAATATGATATATAAAACTACATCTTTCTTCTTATAAGATGTAGCTACTGAAAGACCTACAAGAAGGATCAGAAGTGTAACAGAAAAACAAATGAGTCTAATAAGGCCGAGACCATCTGCTACCACCACTATAACCTCATTTATGAAAGTAGATAGACCAACATATAAATCAGCAATTATAACGGGATAACCCAGATGCTAAAATGTGTATTCATGAGTAATATGCGTAATACGAGAACAAAGTTTGCAACCTTATTTTAAGGATATTAAATTTTCTAAAATATAGTTGCACATCGATTATGATATTAACTATAATATGATTACACCATGCATTAATATATAAATCAGTCATTCGGTGCCAGTAATAAAATGTACGTAATCTGACAATTCATTCTGTACAGTGCTACAGTTAGCCGGATGTAACGATATCCGATTAACACATATACATACAAGATGAACATGTCTAAAGTGAAATCTCGAATTAATTTCACTTTGTATTCACAAGTATTGGCTAATATCTTGCGAGAAAATACATGAATCGTTTTCTATAAATTTATCCAGATGTTACTTTATCACTATAATGTCACAAAGTCACTTTGAACATGATTATCTTCAAGACGTTAGAGAATAATATATTCTGATATTTATTGGCAGATATTCCTCAGAGTTATAAAGTATGATTACATTTAGATTATACATTTTACAATATGGATTTAAAATATTCATGCAAAATCACACATTCAAATATTACAAGAATTGATTAATTGATGCAAATTAATTAATTAATGATAAAGGGTCAGTCGACCCGAATATATAGTTTATTAATTACAAATATTTGTTGTTTCTTTATTTTTATTATAGAGTTTTATTTTTTAAATGAACTTTTACAAACCTTCAAACTTTCATATATACGATACATATATATATATTCATATTCGTATATATTCACAATGACGTATAGAATTAATCCTATTTAACACAATCGAACAAAAAAAAGTATGGACTTAATTGTCAAAACACTTTCAAGCGAATATAATTATTGCAAGTTATATATTATTGATATTTTTATTCTATGTTATATATTTTTAAAATTTCCTTAAAATAAATAATTGTAAGAAAATACTTCGAAATATTTTCACTGGATAAATGTTTAAATACTTCCCATGTTCCTGATTTGGCCAACATTATTAATTTATTAGACTTACCAATCACTTATACTGAGAATAAACATATAATCACTCATTTCATGGTGACATGGCAAGTTGGTAATGTATTAAAATATATATGCGTTTGGCATTTTAAAAATCGTTTTGAAAAATAAAATAGCATAACACAAAATAAACAATAGTAGCGAGAAATTAGAATTGGTTATTTTATGAAACCCTTATTCTTATGGTGTTATTATAACGGAAAACGGTGACAGTTAAGGAGAATCAGTGCACAAAACGACGCTTTAATAGATAAAGCAATATGCTTTTCATTTTTACATTGTTCCATGCTATACCAATATTACTTTCATCGTGCTTTCGATGGCATTTTGTTGTTGGTATATTACAACAATGAATACGTGGAAATATGTTGCTATGCCTATTTCATCCTGTGTCACATGAGAAACATTATACTTTTATTACTAAAGCAGAAATTGGGTAGATCCTTTATGATCATCTGCTCACAGGCTAATAAAATCTTTTTAATAGTTCAAATCCTTAATTAATACTACTAACCTCATATATATTGAAGCTAACATTATACTCTACATCACACCACTTTTTTGTTGTATAAACTATTGTTACTGTACAATGTACAGTGTGACACACAACAGCAAGACCGCGCTTTTGACATATTTTTTATCTGGGGACTTTACCTACATCAATCACAAATAGAGCATTATATACATTACAACCAACTGCATGCCGACGAGTTAAGTGTACATACAGACTTCTCCACTGCGGACTGTAATCGATCATTAGTCTATATAAATAAACTGTAGATACGGTGTAATTTGGTGCACTTTGCAGACAAGCTAAGTAGGTGTGTCTAATAAATTATGATAGGCGTTGCAGATGCAGGGCTATTGAAGTGTTTATTAGTGTCTTAAATGTTATTTTAAAATATGTCCAAAATCGTTATTTCTATTTCAGTTTTATTTAATTATTGCAAACAGAATTTACATTCACCATTAAAATACTATATTTGTATATAATAACACTATAGTTACACTACACTGTGCTAATAACTATACTATTTTATCCATTTGGAAACTCATGTCAATGCATGCAATTACCTTTTCCATGGAAAATACTATAAGCATCGTCTAACAATTTGTATACAACACTTGACTTAGAGGCCATTTATATTTCTTATTTCAAATATAAACTAATTAACAACAATATATTTGTACAAATTTCCTCTCTATCTTCAAGTAAGTATCCAATTTTGACTGCTTCGCTTGCTTTCTCATTTTCATCACTCTTTTTCTTCTATCTGACCAAAACGACTGGTATCAGTATAGTTTGTATACTTATGCTTATGACGTAATTTCTAACTTTCGTGTCCACATTGGCTATGTACAGTCTACTTGTTTTATTATCATACACTTACAAAGCTCATAGTGTCGTTAAAAAACACATATTTCATTAAAATGATAATGGTCGAATTAATTTTGTGACAACATTAACACCACCGTGTAGTTTTTATGAACATAATCTAAATTACCTTAGTCACCATAAATAGATATAACTGGTTGGAAGTTAAAAGATTAAATGCAGGACAACAAGGTAAGTACTTCACTATATGACACAGATAATGGTGTTGCTTTATCTGCCATTCAGAGAGGTATAAGTCTGACTAATTGAGGATTTAATACAATAAGTAGAACAGGGTTTATTTAGTTAAATAGTGAAATATCAACATTAAAATTGTCTTATGAATAACTGAAGAAATATGGATGAATTGAATAAAATTGTTAAAATGGATAAACATGATAGTCAATTATGTCATAATATGTGCAATTACAGTATGTTGCAATTCACAAGGTAACAAACTGTTTCATGTGTTTTTTAATCAGTTGTTATTCAACTCTTTTTTTTTATTTCTTAAACGTTAATCCTCACCCCCCCCCCCCCCCCCCACCTTCTCTATTTTTCGTCTGTTATCACACTGTTGTATATGTATAACATTAAACAATTATAGATATTGATTTTAAACAAACAAAAAACTATTTCTATATTACTGTAAATAAAATACTAATTCACCCCCCCCCCCAAGAATCATAGAGCCAGGAGTTATTGAGTCACTCACCATCCACTGGGTGATGCAAGCGTAGCAGACCAGGTGTCCACAGGGCTCCAGCCGGCAGTCCTTGTCGTTCTCCTGGCAGATCTTGCACAGCTCGAAGCTGCCCAGCTGGCCGTACTCCTCATTCTGCAACGGGGTCACCTTGATGCGTGACTGCTTGCGCGGGTCACTGTTCATCAGCTCCGTTAGGTCCGGATTGTCCATGCGACCACCTGGGAAGCGGTACCTTGGGTAGCATAACAGGGAGGCAATTGTTTTTATTTAGCTATATTTGATTACACAAACATTTCTTCTGTGTTATATATTGTTATTTCGATTTAGATAATCGATAAAAATGAAAGCCCATTTAAAAAATATAAAATATGTTTCACTAGTAGTTCTGAAAAATTGATTTTATATAAATGAATTTGATTGGAAAATTTGAATTTTTTAGAATAGTTCAGTTTTAGATTGTATCTTATTTTCCGATTAAATTTATACGTATACATTATCGTTTTCACATATATAACACATACATATATATGCTATAGCACATAAAATTTGAGAATTACCATATAAAAAAAGTCGTTCTGAAAAGTTCTGTTTTTCATATTTCGTGAAAATAAAAAGTTATATAATATCAGCTAAATCAGCTAATTCACCTAATAGGTGAAGAGCATTAGATGTGAGATTACTCTGAAGGGGCAAAAAAGCTGAATTTTTCAGGAAACATTCCCAATACCATTAGGAACAACATATCCAAAATCCCCGTGAATCCTACTGGAG
>JAUZND010026838.1:0-23834 GCA_034780555.1 Coelogynopora nodosa
AAGTCAATAAAAATAACTGCAATCTGTCATATAATTCATTTATAAAACAAAGTAGGTATTTAGTGTTTTAAACACTATAAGCAGAAAGACACATTTAAATATAATATAAATAATAGTATAATACATATAAATTATTCAGTAAGGTCTTCATTCTGATGAACACTGGATTGTGATTTTTTTAACCTCGTGAGATTTTTAAAATTATTTAATTTTTTAACTTAATTTATTTCTATAATAATTTAGTATAGAGTAATTTTATTTATAAAAAAATTATTATTTAAAATAATTTATTAATTAATATTTATATATATTTAATAAATATAATTGAAAATAATCAATCACACATTAGATAATTATTTGTTTTGTTTACTTTCAAGATTTTATTTGGTTATTAATTATATTTAATATATAAATTTAAACAAACTGTACATAATAATAATATAATTTTATGTGCTTATTATATAAAAGTATCTAAATCATTAAAATTATTATAAATTATATTATATTAATCATTTTAATTATTTATTTATTAAAGTTAATTTCACTAATAAATATTGTCTAAATATTTATTATATAATTATAATGATATCATTTTATATACCTATTATAAAAGTTTATACAGCTCTTTGTATTAATTACATGAAGGTATATAATACAAATCATATTTGTTTATTTGAACATATTAAATAATATTGCAAGCACAAATAAGTAAAACTATTTTTTTGTTTGTTTTGATTTGCAAGTTTGAATACATAAAACAATTACATGTAAAATATGAAATATTACCATATTTATTAACTCAAACTGATATAGATAATGGTTTTTATCAGTATTCTAAGAATATTTTAGGAGCTCTGTTCCATTAAATCATTAAAAACGTATTTTCTAGTATATATATTAGTTATTGCTTTATTCTGCTTTATTTATGAATTTAAAAATTTGTATATTGGTTTAATTTGGGTAAATTACTTCTATAGATACCATGTATCTTATTAAATTCTATAATTTTATTTGTTATATCCATTGTTTTATACCTGCTTCAATTTTGGTAATTAAATAATTATTTGTTTATTAAACCAGTTTGTTAAACTGGTCTATCTAATGTATGATTTGCTAACCTACATTTTATACAATTTGTCTCACCCATAGCTAAAATGACTGATTAAAAGTTTAACAATTATTGAAATAAATACATAAAAACAAATTTAACAAATACATAGTTCTCAATTGAATACTACTAAGAGTTAATTTAGAAGTCATGAGAAAGTTGGTCAATGCAAAAAACAGTAGAACCACAGTTTATGATATAATAATTTTACATAATATTTTGTTTGAATTAGATATATAGATTTCAATTTCATTGGAAACCTGGAAATGTTATCCTATTTTAGATTGAACAGTCTGTGGTAACTCTGTGGTAAATTAATACAATAATATGATAAATAATTTCAGATACTTCAACAATTTACATCTCTTAAAAATATAAGTATAAAATACAAAGTGTATTATATAAATGAATGTAATATAATGTATTCTCATTGTCATATATTCTTGTTTTCCTTTAATAAATATTTTTTATTTTACTGTATTGATAAATATTTTGGAATCGATTTTAGTTGGATAATGTTATTTGTTATCTGTTTAAACAGAAGCATTATTTTCGCGACTGAATGTTGATAATTGAGTTGTTTAATTAATATTCTATTTCATTTAAATTATTAAAATTAAAACAAACAACTTTTCATCATATAAAATTAGTATACAATACTGTTTGTATGTTTTATTTATCTTGTTTTTATAGTAAAGATGAATTATAGTAAGATGAATTAATTGATTTTGTTTAGGATTTCTCTTTTCAGAAATATCATGTTATCATTTAAAAAATGAATAAATACTCTTTTCAAAAATATATTTTACTTTTATTTGCCTTACCTATAAGCTTAAATAATCAAAGCACATTATGTAAAAAAATATTGTCATACCATTGTTCGTCGAACTTTTTCCAGCGAATATTACGCACTCTTGTCCATTACAAAATTGAAATGCCTTATCACTGATCTGCACCAGTAAGCCATAGAAAAGGTTGTCTAACTAGCCACCATCTGGCAATCATTTCTATTTGTCAAGACTGGCAACTGAATCGGAGAAGAAACAAAACTTAACTATGGAGAAGTCAAGTGCTGACAACAACCGTCGGGTTAACTCTTCTCCCAAATCAAATTCAGTGAGTTGGCTTTGTGTATTTCGGTTCAGAAGGAATTGTGCGTCATATACATGTCTTCTGAGTTATACAGAAACAGGTCATAATTGAGACTCGCTCGGTTTGTGTTGTTTGTTCATTTTTTGTAATTTCGTACGTACATTTTCTTTAATAATGTGTCTGCCTGGTAATCGATTATGCTACAATATATTAATTGTGTTCAGTTTGCTATCAGTTATTAATTGTTTTATGGTGATTGTTGTTTTTAAAAATTATTTTATGCAAAGTTACCTATATATTGTTTTTTTTGTTAAAATATTTTTATAGTACGAAAATTAATATTATTTATTCAAAAATCAATTAATAATTATATTGTTCTTAATTGTAGTAATTTAACACATCCATGTAATATTTTCTAACATTTTATGTCATTGTTAAATAATTTTTCTTTGCAAGCTTTTTTAAACTTTGATAACAATGTATTTTAAAATTAATGAAAATAAAGCATGAGAGATATAATTTTTAACGCCCGTACTTTCGGCATACGTTCATGTTAGCGCGCTGTATATAGTTACACTTGCTATATTTGGTTAAATTAATTAAAATTATAAGCAATTAAGGAGTTTGTTAATCTTTTAAAGATATTGTTATTTATGAATGTTGAGTGATTAATGTATGTTAAAAATATATTGTATATTATTATTTGAATTATTTGATTTATATTATCACTCAATTTAAATCGATGACTTATATGACGCACATTCGCCTGAACCGAAGTGTCTGTTGGTGAATCTGTTTTAAATACCTATCTGACCGTTGTTGTGTTAATCGTTCCAGCGGTGAACTGATTCTCTTCTGATTATTGTTCAATTCTTTCTCTCCTCTCGCTTGCTCGATCCCTTCACGTCCCAATTACCTTGACCGTTGTCTACCTATACCCGCGGTGTATGGTGTACATGTATATTGATTATAAATGTTCTATATGTATTAACCCCTCTATATAATATGTCTGCTCCCTATATATATGTACGCTATTATAGGTATTCGCTGGACTACTTTTTTTTAGACTGCCATGAGCTTCCGAAGCGTTATCCGGTCGAGGTTTCGAAAGCCGGAAAGCTATGGCGCGGATTCGTCGATCAAAGAGGTGGCGGTTGTTGAGTGCTCTTCGCGGGACAAGCACAAGCGGTCGCGATCGATGGAGTTCATGGAGGAGGTGTCCGAAGATCCGAGCTCATCCGGCGGAGCGGGCAGCAGGGCTCAAGTTAGACGCGGTTCTGGTGTCACTGGAGATGTGAGTGGAAGAATATCCTGTTTCGTTTCTTACATGGATACTTACATTTCTTAGAATAAATACAGTTTCTTACATGAATTCAGTTTTTTGAAACATTAATACAAATTTGGAAATATTCACTTAGAAAAATAGTAATGTAATGTGCATATTTACAGTAGAACGGTCAAGCTGAGGGGGGTAAATTATACACAACACACACAACATTATTTTTCGTCATCTATGAAGTGCAAAAAGTGAAATTTCATTTTCAAACACGAACTAAATATCGATTTTACATAATATATTCAATTTTTTCAACATGGGTTGTTAGAGTTAGTAAAAAAAGTTTTCCCGTGTGCAATATATTTGTGGTTGTTTATAAATCCAGATATTTCGGATATTATCGTTAGACTAGTTTTCTCTTATTATTAAGTTAAAGTGAATTCGAGTAATTTTGTTAAATTTATATCAACGTTTGCATGACGTCACCAGTCACTAGAAAAAGATTTTTAGACTAGATTTATTTTTGATTAATTATTATAATATTTATCATCGTATGTCTATTGAAAAATTTCCAAATTTATTTATTGAATCCGTTTTTATAAAACTTAAAAAAATGGTTAACTAGTTTTTTTAAATTCTCATACTGCTAAAACACAGCCGATATATATATATGGATTAAATGTCACAAGCAAAATATTTTGTTTATAAATTAAAGATTTTGGATTTTGTAAAATATGATCAAAAGAATTTACTAAAAATTATAAAATTGCTGTTTTTGAACAAATGATGACATAATTGATGTTAACCACTTAAATTATTTTTAAATGTTGTTATCTTTCATGTTGTACATATTGTATTATTGTATTCGAATTTCAGATTAATCATTGCAATATATTTTGAACCTAATATTAGCCTTGCTACATATTATAGCGTATAAAATTCGATAGCAGTTCATTGGCCATATTATCGTAATATAATAATATTTAGTACAAACTAAGTATTATTTAAATAAATGGATAGGTTCGTTTTTGCGTACATACAGTAAGTATTTAGTAGGTCAGAGTTTATACAAACACGCTGTTTTCTCAACAAAACATTAACATTTTTCCTAAACACTTCGTTTGCAGACGGCATTAGGTTGTTTGGAAAAAAAACTATTAGCCAGACATTTCCCAACTAAAAGACTGTCTTAATCCACTCTCATCTTTAATTTACGGTTTAACTTATATTAATATTATGACGTGTTGGTTTAAAAGGATCCAACTAGATTCAAGACTTTTGTGTCAATCACCGGAGAGTCAGCCTCAATCGATGAAGTACAGATGTAAACAAGCTAATCAACCTTGTGTTAAGTTAACTGTCTGTTAAATATTAAATATTTTCTCTTATACATTAGGCAAGACTGAATTTTGTTTTCTATATTTAAGAAAACATTAATTATTTAGTCCTAACTCATTAGGCTTGTGAGAAATATGTTTTGTGTTATTATAGCTCTGTCGTATTAAATTCTTATCAGTTATTGTCTCACAAACAAATGAACAAGTAATTCGTTTTCCCAAAAGAGAATTCTAGTCTGTGTTCCTTCTAATTCGAGTTTGTATTTAGTTGGAACATATTTTTTCTACCGGCGTTCTGTATTTTGCACTATACAATATATTATATTGGACTAAAAATAAGTAACTTATAAGGCTAAATTTCAGATAAACTTGTCAGAATTTAAAACGACTTATTCATTCACCTTAAATGTGATAATTTTCTCTGTATTGTAGATCTTGACGTAATTTCAGTGAATAATGTTTAAGCTATTGGACATAACACATTACAGTTATACTTGGTGCATAACTTAAATTTGAATAATTTTTAATATGCTAATTGGTTTATTTAATGTTTTTAGCCACCACCTTCATACTCTTTTCTCTCTTTTCAATTTGTTGAAATTGAACCACCTCACAAAATTCATATTAATTATATATTATTAGACAACAAAGAAGTATTATTGTTTGTTCAGTTTTATGTAAAATTTGCAGTTCATTTGTATACATTTAACCCGATAATAATTATGCATATTATGCGTATAATTATTATGACAAATTTTGTGTTTTTATTGAAATAACGTTGAGTGATATAATTAAAAGTATTGACGTATATTGTCACGGTTAAAAATAATAAGCCAACTACATCAGTAGTTATTATAAATAAGTACTTAAATTGATAAAAATAGGTAATTTACAGATTCAAGCATTATGTAAACCATCAAATTCTTACTATAAGTTTTAAATTTTGTTTTAATTGATTAGTATTTGTGGTACTAATTTGTAATACAAGAGAATTTTTCTCATAAAATAATATCCAATTGCTATGCTGAGCTGTTTCTATTAAAAATAAATCTTCGTTATTATCTGTCTAAAATGAGCATCGAAGACTTTTTTTCTCTCTTTGAACACTACCGAAGTTATTATGTTTAACTTTATTTGATAAGTCCTCCTCAACCTAAGAATATAATCGTGTTTATAGCAATCCTTAAATAAATCTGGGCTCTGTTCCAAATTGAGAGTTACAGAGTGTGAAGACACCAAATAGCCGGATTCAATATTGATTCAATCATAACTGATAAAATACTAAATTAAGATTTGTCACCTGACTTATTTGTTTTAATTGGCAATCCTTTAATTCCGATTTAAAATAATTTTTTGGAGAATGTTGGTTATAGTGTTGACGTGTTGCTATAATCTTTATATATACGTATGGTCAATAATTAAGATAGTTTCGATCGAAGAAGTATCAGCTGGGTCTTTATCGTATATATTTGGAAATATGAAATTAAACTATCTAGCTAAGTTGTCTTTAGAATAGTTATATTATTTAGTACTGTTATACATCGCAGGTTGGCTTTTCTTCAACAATCTACTCATAATTTATTCGCCCTGACATAGTCTGTTCTGCAACTGAGATATTTGCCTTATTTTATTTTTATTTTGCCTATGTTTGGCATACACTAATATAAGGAAAAGCAATCTTCTCCGGCTATTCACAACCGGCGCTTTGGAAGCATGGAAATCAGGGGGGAATATATTCAGAGAAATATTAAGTGAAAACTAAATAATTGAATATTAAGTGTAACGGAGATGTCTTTATTAAAAAATACGTAATTGGAAAAGGATCGTGTACCTACAGTTTTTTGATTATTTGTATTATATTTCTAAGAATGTCTGCTGTGGCACTTTTCGTTTTTTGTCATAATTGTTATTTATTATGCTGAAAATTTGTTGCAATTAATAATATTTTGTCTTAAATCTTTTAATAGAGTTTTTAGAAATTACTTAATTAATAAATAACAAATTAAATAAAAATATGCCCTTAGTTCACAGAACTCAATCTTACAATGTATTATATATAACTCTTTTTCTACTTATTAATAATTAACTAGCTGTGTGGTTTTTGTATAAAATTAGCAGTTTAAATTACCGTTTACTTGTAAAGACATTATCACGAGTTACTGCATTTTTGAATTATGTTTTGTGTTCTTCAGTATTAAAGTATTACCAAATAGGTAAATTTTCTCTTGTGTAGAAAACATATGTTTTCTGTAAAAGATTACTTAACATCTTTCATTTCCATATGATTTGCCATCTTTGTTTCACAACCAGGCATAGACGTCATAATTGCAGTGAAAAAGTCAGAATATAATAATAGTCACATCGAAGCTATCCTTGGGGACGGTGTGTTATCTTGAAATGCACTGTGATTTCTATTTTTAGACCTTCTTTTCGGAGGGGTTAATTGATTTAGGTAGAAATGGGACACTGTTAAACATGAAACATGAAGCGTGTGGTTAGAAGGAAAGATACCTCCTTGCACTACTTGAAATGTCTGGTGTTGAGATTGAGAAAACCGATTGAATGTGAAGTTTTTCAAATAAAATCGGATTATTTGAAACGTCGACGCAATGAGATATTAAATATTTTGTTTATTATTTTTTTTCTTTTACCTCACACAGTTGTTTGTATAAGTCTAGATTTGATCGAAATTCGTTTTAATATTTTGTTCATATAGTTTCAATTAATAAGCGAAATTTGCATTGCAGATTAGTAGATTTATTCTATGTGGCAACATTTCTTAAACTAAATATACAATTTGCTATTTTATCTCAAAATTCTCTCAACATCTGAATGTGAAATTGGAAACAATGAGCACAACAGTCTTCGAACATTGCTCAGGGATGTTTAACAAAAAATCAGCGTCATTTAAAACAACAACAACATCATTTCAAATGAAGTTGCCCAAAGCTAATATTCGTGTATTAAATAATATTTTATATCGAGCGCTTTCGACTTTTTTAATTAGTCTTTTTCAATCAAAAATTATTTAACAACTATTTTTATACATGGAGAAATACAAAAAAATATAAATTATCTAAATTTTAATTTAACATAGGGATTATAATCAATGAAAATTATTTACAAAAAAAATCATTAATTAGGGATAGAAACAAATATATATTTCAATCAATAACATAATAAAGAATTAAAATGCGTCATATTTTTTTTGCTAATTCACTGCATCGTTTATGTATACCTGTTGAATGTAATGTCTTAAAAACTGAAATGTAAAAAACTCCCTTGGTAGTTCGGTCTTCGATATTCCAATTTTCCTTATGATTGAGTATACTATAGTAATCTGTATGTCATTTTCAGAATCATCTGATACGCTGAAGCGCTCTGCCTTTCAATAAATTTTAATTTTTATCTATTCTTGCTGATTTTATATCAGACTCATGTTCGTTCTGTTAATCTTTCTGTCCAATATTTATGGCCTTACATTGTTAATATATAATTGCATATCCACAATTTTTTTTGCATATGCTCTACCATTTTTTATTTTAAATTAATATTTCTGCCGTTGAGATTATTTTTTACATCATTAATATTTAAAAAAACAAAGACTGGTTTTACATCTTGGTCTGTTACATTTATTGTGTGTCTTTTACTTTTATATCTGAAAGTATTAATTTATTTGGCAGAGTTGGAAGACGTCTATAAGTTACAAGAGGTGGATCTGGAAAGGCCGTGGAAAGTTCTTTTGTGTTACTATTAGTGATTATGTTTAAGTTGTTACGCAATACATTTGGTAAATTTATTAATCTAGGGCAATATTTTTCTATGCAAAGTACTCTAGGTTGTTCTGGAAGAATGCAACAGACCAAAATGTAAAACCAGTCCTTGTTTTTTAAAAATATTAATGATGTAAAAAATAATTTCAACGGCAGAAATATTTAAATAAAAAATTATGAAACATGTGCAACTACAAATGGTGGATATGCAATTATTGTGTAAACAATGTAAGGCCATAAATATTGGACAGAAAGATTATCAGAACGTAAGTCTGATATAAAATCAGCAAGAATGGTTAAATTAAAATTTATTGAACCGGCAGAGCGCTTCAACGTATCAGATGATTCTGAAAATGACATACAGATTACTATAGTATACTCAATCATAAGGAAAATTGGAATATCGAAGACCGAATTAACAAGGGAATTTTTTACATTTCAGTTTTTAAGACATTACATACAACAAGGATAAATAAACGATACAGTGAATTGACAAACTATTTTTAAAACGCATTTCAATTCTTTATTATGTTATGTTATTGATTGTAATAAATATTTTTGTCTCTTCCTAATGAATGATTTTTTAAAACAATTTTCATTGATTATAATCCCTATGTTCAATTGCATTTTCAAATTTAGATATTTTATAGTGTTTTGTATTTCTCCTATGTATCTAAATAGTTGTTAAATAATTTTTTATTGAAAAAGACTAATTAAAAAAGTCGAACGTGCTCTGAATAAAATATTATTTATTCCTCATTGGCAATTATGTTTGTATTTTTTATTCACTGATTCAGTATTATATTTATAATTAATTAATTAACTGTTCATGTCAATATATTTTGGTTAAATTTTGGTTATTTTCATTCTATCCGTATTCTTAAATTAAACTTGATTGAAAATTAAATTTATGTTTAAATCAACATTTAAATTATTATTCCAAGTTATGAGTAAGGTTAACCGAGACACTACTTTAATTTTTTTTAATGTTCTAGAATGTGGTAATATGAGTGTTAGAACTTAATATTTATATGATTGCCTTGTTTGCGTCGTTTTATTATTTTCATATTATAAGCTCTAACTAATTTTATTTAGATTAAGGTTTAATGACCCTAATTTCTATGCAGTACACTATATATTTAGGGTTAAAAATGTCACTAATTTAATTAGATTTGGTCTGTTTACTTCAATAAATTGGTTATAGTTTATACAGTTTAGCGTTTAGAAACACATAGAAGCATATCAATGTGTTTATTGATCGTATTATATCAAATTATTTTTGTTAAACTATATATGAAAGTGTTTCTTATATATAAGTAAAACTGTTTATTAATTTTAAAGCATATTTTGGGTTATAGTTAATCTTTTTAGTGTTTTTTTGTACTGTAAGTGATTATTCAGTTACATATTTAAGATTATATATTGTGATACAAATTAGCTTTAATCATGTTTTACACTTAACTGAATTAAATGGTTTTTGTCTATTATTTTAAACGAATTTCAACTCTTAACTACTGTTTATATTATCAGTTGACCTAGCATGGTCATGTTGTATGCGCATACTTAAGCTAGTAAATTCTGTTGAATTCTTAAGACAAATAATTTACAGGTATACTATAAGAATGTATTATTACACTGCTTAATATTATTATAAAAATTTAATTCTAGACATAGACAAACTTTTAGTTAACCGATACTTTGTTTTGTTCTTCCATTGCACAGCAATAAATTAGTGTATTTTACCCACTTATTTCCTATTTTATAGTCCATTAGAATGCGTAGCAGGAGTACCAGTTTAGTATCCCTCCTGTCTTCAACTGAATGGATACAACTACTGGCCTTGGTTATTTGTTCTATAAATATATGGCTGACATTAAAGGTGCAATTGATTAAGCCTATATTCTAGAGCCACATGGTAATTTGCCTATGGTTATAGTTAGACAGATGGAGTTGTTTATTTATTTCATGCTGTGTGTATATTATGTACTATTATTTTCATGGACTCTATAATATTATATCCCTCGAATTGGTTGATATTGTAGTAGCCTATACAGAGTTGTGTTGTTAACTGGTCGTTTCGGTGTTCGGCTTGTCATGTTGTAATAATATGCTATACTTTCGAATTAAAATCAAAACGGATATTACTATTAACGGTATTTAATTATTGTTGAAAAAGAGACCAGCTTTGTGTGTAATATCTTATTGGTTTTAGGAATTCAATATTGATAATTTACGAGTTCGAAATACGAGTTGATTTTAATGGTTTAACTGCAAAAACTTTCTATTACGATTCAAAGTATGAAATTAAAAAATAATGTAAATTAATGGATGAACATACAACAATGAAATGTATATTGTAGTCCGAAAGAACCTCTAATCTTATTGGCATTGTATAAATGGTAATTTTATTAAACAATAATCAATGGCGACGTATGTATAATATGTTGTGTTTTCTTTTTACCTCATCCGACTTGGAGGTTTAAATCAATCTTATTTTTTTTCTGTTAGCTAATACTTGTAAAAATTAAAGTTAGTAATCATAGAGTCAACTATTATTATGCTTCTATGAAATATATTTACCTCCGGAAAATACATAACGTATTAACTAATTATAATTTACTCGGGAACATAACATACCGACTTAATTCACTTCTTTCAACTTGTAATGAGAGCCATTTTAACAATTGAATAATATGTAATATGCTTGGTCGATTTAATTCACAAAGTCATATTCGTTAAAATGTAGTTACGTCGGTTAATGTATTCCTTTCAGTGTTCAGTCAAAATTACAGGAACCCTTCTAAAATATTATGTTAAAATTTGTATATCTCTGTCATCCATGTTTTATATGAATATAAATGTAGTAAATATGTGTAATTTGGACAGAATATATACACTTCCTGGGTTTTAAAATATTACAAAGAACTTCTAAAAATGTCTGGAATTTTATTTAAGTAAAAGTGCTGAATATGTTTTTTTTGCAATTTCATGGTAACAGTTTTATTTTAAATTAAAAATCGATGTAGTTTTAATCGTATATGCTTAATTTTTTATATTGTATATTCATATGGTAAACTTCACTAATTTATAAAAATACTAATTTTTGAAATTTCTGTAATGATATAAATATACATTTATTTAACAATAAATTCATAGGAGAATATCAAAGTCGGAAAAAAATTTGGCCAGGATAGGCACAATTTAAAAATAATTACAGTAAAAATATTTGGCGTAAACTGGGTGAAATATATAAAACTGGATAAAATATGTAAAAAAAGAAACAACTGTTTCTGTCAACCGAATTATATAATATAAATAATGAGTAAAAACCCTATTGGGTACAGCATTTCCAATTAAGTAAGATGTTCCGGAAATCTGCGTCAGCTACAAAATGGAGATAGTTAGAAAGTTAATACATAAAACGGGATGAGACCACTTTTTCGGCATCCACTGACAGAGTTAAGATTGGACTTCACTGCACTCTTTCTATGTCAACACGCAGTCCAGCAGCTGCTGCTGTTAACACCTGTCTGTATGAATCGATCCATGTTGCAGGCGGACACCTACTCTGATCCAATGAACGAGGACGCTCTCAGCTTGATGGTGGGTGCCGAGGAGATTGAGAGTGGCCGGGTCAACCTGGAACTTCAGAACAAGGAGCTCCAGATGCAGCTGCTCTCCGCCACCATCACCAATCAGAATCTGAGTGAGTGTTTGACTCGCTTGACCTCTTCGTCTAGATATGCATATTTATATGAATGATAATTATTAAAATACTTTTTTATATAGTCAGAGTTTAACCTTACTTATGTTGAACTATTTGGGATAACAATTATTATTGGTGCAATGAGAATTGCATAGGCTTACAATATACAAAAAGCGTTAAGCGATTTCATTGAGTAATCCGGTTATCAAGGAGTTTTGGAAATTAAGAATATCTTTTGCAAATTGATGTCTTTAAAATAGCACATTCCATATTCGTGCAGCATCGACATGTAAAATATATCCTGTAAAAAATATTTTTAAAAAACAGTAACACCATGCGACCAATATTTCGGTTTTATTAATAATATAAAACCTTATTCTAGCGAAATTATAATAATTATTATGTAGTTGATTTAAAAAATATAATCAATTAAATATTTTAAATATTAAAACATATATATAAAAAAGTAAATCATACAATATACATAGATCAATTACCTATATATTAATAAAAATAAGCACTAATTGAAACATCATTAAATAAGTTTTTTTAAACATGAGAATCATTAAATGTTATTAGTTTATTATGAAATATATTGAATAACAATCATGAATCCTAAAACATTTATTACCAAATAATCCAGTGTTGGGCATTACAAATTAAATTAGTTGGGTGAAAAAACCCGCCTGCGATAAAATAGATAAACTTTTAACAAATATTTAACCTCACTTCGACCATTTCTTGCAAAGTGGGTGTCATGTTAATTTTAGAAGAGCACAAATCCTGATATTGAATGTATGGCACGCATACAAACCAGTAGTTGAATAATTGACTGATTCGACAGACAGGATTTTAATGTTTTTGTTGTTATAGACAGAATTGCGCATAGATGCAGATATTGAACTGTAATTAGGATAGATTGGACATCTGTGTTGACAACTCTGTTTCGAAGAGAATTTTATACGAAGTGTATTTTTCTCTCTTTTTTTCTTCGTCTGCATTCCTAAGGTCTACGATAAAAATAGTTTAATTCAAATAATGAGAAATCTAAATTTATATGGATGAAATGTGTCCCCCCAACTACCCGCTCATGGTAATTTTGTTTCGTCAACAGAGTTTAAAAGATTAGAACATTCAATTATTGTTTATTTTTAAACATAATTTTGTGTGACATGCTGAATATGCACCAGCAAGTCAACCTCAGCAAGTTTTTTTTAGCTTTAACATGCGTGTTTACTTTATAGTTTTGTTGTTGTTGAGATTTCCCCGTAATTATAAGTTGTAAAGACTTGGCTGTTCACAGATGCGCTCCTTTTTACATAATATATAGGGGAGCAGCTAAATGCAATCACAGTTATCATTATACGTTAACATTTAGTATCTTTTTCATTGTGATCGAACTCTGTTTTCCTATCTTCGCATATGTTTAACGAATTTTACGATTGATACACATCTCATTTACTAAAATAAAATGGAAGCTCTGAAATACATACCTTTTCGATTTTTTGTATGCTTATTTTTATAAGAAATATTACTTAGTTTCGTTTTACGTGTTTTGCATTTGATTTAATAGTACATTACATATAACCTATATAATATTTATTATATGAAAAACATTTTAAACAATTTTATTATTATTGTAAAATTGAAAAAAACAAAGAAATACGCTCTCTATTTTCGATTGTGCAATGAAATATTCTAATTCAAACCATTTTTAGATTTAATCTAAACGATTTGCAAATGATAATAATTATCTAAAAAAACATAGAATGGGATGTCCGGGTGTTTGCTATAAGGAAGATTGTCAGTGTATTGTTATCCACCCTATCCTGTGTCGGTGCAGTTTGTTTGTTATTAGAAAATATCAATTGTCCCCCGAAGTGGTTTTGATTCGCAGAGGCGGTGGCTATCAAGGAAATAAATGTAATGAACCTTTTGTAAATCAATACATTTGTTATGTTTTGGAGACAGTCACAGACCTTTTCTCTGTTGTCTTTACCGTTTCTACTGCAGCAGCCTCGAATACCTTACATCAAAATATGTATCACTATATTTTGGTGAACAGCATTTCTTTAAGAAGAGCGTCTAATAATTTCTCTTAGATTAGAAATAAGATTTGGTATAGCCGGCCTTACACTCTAGTATATATTAATGCTCCACTAATAAACGGTTTTGAAAGATTACGAATAGTTTGAAAGAAAGCAAAGCTTGTTAAAAAAATGCGTTGTTTAATTGTTATAGCCGTTAAGTGTTCAATGTCACATACGGTTGCTTATAGTTACCTCATTATTTATTAATTATATATATTTCAGATTTATTTAGTCTGTTATTATTTATGGTCTGGTCTATCCATATAGTTAGAATTTATCTATTGAATTCGATGCGCTGTTTATTTAAATTGTCAGGTTTGACTTGCCATTTTAAAACTGCATTCCTGTTTTATGAAGTATATTAGCTTTAAATGATTTTGAAACATTTTAAAACTAATATTTAATTATGATTTGATGGTAGTTGGGAACACATTTTTTTGTTTGACCATTTTGAAGTCCCGTTCTGATTGTTATTTTCATTAAAATCATTTTGATGTTATTACATCAGTTTCTTACTAATTGGCAATCGCTTTTTTAATTTCTGGTTTTTGTTGTGGTATTTAATTTAATTAGGGAGTGTAGTTAATTGGATAGGAATGGAATATTGTTATTCACTATAATCATAACTGTAAAATTGACAAAAAGTTACATCAGGATTATCTAAAGATTATAAGTTACACACGTTTAGCGATACACATTTTAGCAACAAGAAAGGGTACCTCAACTCACCCACGTCACAGTCCCATATATGATCTGAAGATCAAATAGCTATTTCACAGAGCAGCCCTGATAGCTGATTAATCAGACTCCCGGCAACCTTTGTAACACGCTCACTTTCCTGATTTTGATTAATCGACTGCCAGTCTGCCTGCCATGGGTGGTTGATCCAAGCTAGCTGACTGTTGTTATACTGTACTGCACTGTATGTTTCCTGTTGAGTACGTTTCATACTGTATATTATATTATCAGTGAATGCTGTTGTTCATATCGAAGTATGATTTATAGGGGAAGTATTTTACAAAGATTTTTATCGGTACGAATGATCGAACAGGCTCTTTCGTTTATAGGATGGAGAGAGAAAGAGAGGTGGTGAAGAAACCATATTTCTCCAGTCCCTTTGCTCTACCTACTTTCTATATTTTATAGTTTTTAAAAAGTTTTCTGCAGGGAAATTCAATCTAATTTTCCTTATATTTATAATGGAATTAATTTCAAAAGATGTTTCACGTTTTTCATATTTAACTCCATCTCATCTGAGACACCGTGAAGTTAGGAATCTTAATTTTCAGAAATTTAATCGCTTTTTAATTAATTGGTTTTGTTGAAATCTATGCTTTAAATGCTACTGTTAAATTCATTTAATTTCTGTTTGTAACCTCTGAAGACATCTTTGGGAAAGACCGTTTGTTTGATTAAATACATTTTATGTTATGTTCCGTTATTCACCTTATTTTTTCGCTATTTATATACATGTAAAGAAATGCATTCCACACAGATATATTTGGCAATTATCCACTCAAATCATAAATATATCGATCCTATTTAACAACTCAATTGTTGACCTATGTTTTTCTCTTGAGCTGTTGCTATATTGATGGCAAAGGCAGAGCGATTAAGAATGCATCGAGCGCGTTGATGTGTATAAATCAGGATCCAATGTGTCAAAAATGTAAACATCAGTGTTATTATCGTTGGATACACAAACCACTTCTTCTCTAACATAATCAGACATGGAAGTAATTTTTTATGGAATGTTCACGCCGAAATGGACTTCTAACAACTAGGTGCTTCTCTTATCCCCTTCTAAATTTATTTTTTAACCAAATCTCCTGTAAAGAGGTTTCTATTAAAATATGGGATACTTTTGCATACAGATTAGATTGTATAAACCAATTAAACAAACCGACACTTTCATAAAACCAATTTCATCTAGTCAATTCATAGTTTTTGCAATGTAATGACCTACTAAGGTAAAGGACGATTCTAGAAACATTTACAAACAATAAAAGTTTTATTTTATTTCAAACAATACATTAAATTTGACTACAATGAATATAACTTAAGAACATATCAAAATCGGTGCAAAAAATTATAATGTACGATTTTATAAAAATATGTTGTTAAGTCTACGTCTGCCGCGAATAATTTTCTTTCAATCTCGTTATACTACTATTTTATACTGCAGTCTATAGCATTATTGCGAAAGATAACACATCTGTGTAAAGTTGATGGTATAAAGTACCATATATTATGAATCGTGTTTAGAATCCATACATACATTGGTTTAAACAAACTATGTCAACTAAAACTGACTCAAATTAACGTTTTATCAAATAAAAAAGATATATTTGATACTGCAAAAGTATTGTTCAAATGTTTTGTAAGATACGGCAATTATAAATGAAAGATAAAATTTTGTATAAATATTTGGATATGACACAAAAAATTTAGGATTTATTGTTTTTCATCCTATGTACTAAAATCCAGACAAAATGGGTAAATGTTAATTTAATGATATACCTGTATGGCACTGCATAAGACATTGTAATGTATATAAAATGCTACCTTATATCTTACTAAAGTATAGGGCCTGCTGTGTAGCTAAATTAAAATGTGGTCATTAGCCAGCCAAGGTTTTTTTATCTCGATTCAAGCATTTCTTATTCGTTCGCACCTTAATATGACTTCATTATAAGTGTGCTGATGGTGTGCTATGGTGAATGTAATCTATAGTATTGTTAAAAATGATTTATAACATTTTATCTGATAATAGTAATTGTAATTACCCAGAGCAAAGCACGAGCATCGGTTATTATATTTTTAAATTAACGATGGTTTTTTAAAATTTATTTTAGAGTCGGAATATTATTATTAAGCTATCAATTTCTTCGATTATGTTACCGTTTGGTATTTGCTTTTTGTGTTATTATCGTTTTGTGCAAATGACTATTTGCAGTATATAGAAAAAAGTAGATTTATCTGCAATAATAAATGACCCAACAGAACATTAAGTTGTATTTGATGCAATTTTAAGTTATTTAAAAAATGAATAGAAATTGGAATATTATTTAGAAATATATATTATAATTACATTTTTAAATGTGATGCCTAGATTGTTTTTATTTGAAGCTAATCTATTAATATATTAAAATAGTTTTACATAATTTAAAATATATAATGTTTTTTAAGAATGTGTAAAATCTGTACATTTATTTTATGGAATTGATTTAAAAAAAATAGTTTCATGATTATAAAAATTTACTTGTATCTGTTTCAGTATACATTATTTTTGGTTTCATCTTAAAGAAAGGGACTCTTCAAATCTAATTATGAAGAAACATTGGCTATAGTTTCAATAGTAATCATAGTAATAACTATAAATTCCCAAATAAAAGAATGTATTTAAATTGTTTAGAATGAAATTACTATATAGACATATTACAATTTTTTGGACAAAATTTCATCATTGTAATAAACTAGAAATTTTGTTACATTTCAAATGAAAGAGTCTAAGGTATAATTCATAAAATGATACTTAAAACAAAATTTTCAAATTTATTTAGTCATATATGAGAAGAAGACATAATATTTCTTTACTTATAAAAAAACCCATTTAATTTCCTCCTGAATCGTTTGTCTTATGAGTATTATTTTACCCACATCCTGTCTATATATTTGAGTACATGATGTTAAGAGATGGTTATGTCTGCATTTTATTCTTAAAAAAACACACTGCTTTTACGACCTTGAGATTGTTTAATCTGATGCAAGGTGACAAGTCTGCTCGTTGAACGAATTTCGTTTTGACTTTGACTGGTAGAAGTATCTATATCACCTTTTTGATAACATTATATGTCCGTTTTTTATCCCTTTAATTTTAGGTCTTTGAAATTTTGTAAGATAAAGGTGATCTCTTTTGTGTAGAGCCTTTCAAGGTTTCTAGAAAAAGAGTCGCTTGAAGCCGTAACATTTCAGTCTATAGGCAACATTATTGAATAGATTAATACATATATATTTTAGTTAAACGGTAGTTGAGTGTCAGTTTTTTATTATAGGCTTATGACTCAGAGAATAAATGTGTGTGATTTTTTGTAAAATTAACATGGGATTTCTGTATTAGAAATATATAAATATTTTTTAGCAGAATATCAAATAAATGCTCACTATTTTTTGTAAAAAGTGTAATCACATTTCTTGAATATTTTATCCCACGACTATAGCAACATGATGTATGATTTATTTTTTCATACCTATAAAGAGCAGCGCTTGTTTTCTGCAAAATACCCCAACTGTGGTTTATGAGTTTATTTTACTAATGGCATATTTGCTAATCACGTTATACTGTTACGTTAGTAAAAAGGAAATTGAACACAAACAAGGAATAAATTATATAAGCGTTGACTAAAAAGCTATTTGTTTATTAAAATGAAAGCTATAGGAGAAGAACAGTTCTGACGTTCCAGCTTAATTAGTGACATCTAATCAAAACTATCAACTTGTATACATTTAAATAAATCGGAATAAAAGAGTTCGATTCTTTCATTTTTTGGAGTTATTTCGTTATGGTTTTGTCCTCCTTCTAACTTGTTGATAATCTTTTTTGTTGCCTGATCTAAGCAATCGCAATTAAACCTTTAACATTCGATAATTTAAAAATTATTTATGTTTTAATTTCATTTCATCTGTCGTCTATAATTTAAACCCGGGTTAACATGAACATTCACGAAAATATGATGTTTTTAATGGCACAGTTGAGCGTAAAAGTTAAAATAAATTATAAGCGAAGTACGCGGCGATTTAATAAAAAAAAATTGCATATTATTTTAACTAAAATAAACTATATATTTATTTATTAAAAAAATTATATTTATATACATTTTATAGCGAGCAATAATTATTTATTAATTCATTTGAAATATATTATATTTTAGTAATATGTTTTAAATTTTATATTTATAGGTATATATTTCTCCTATACAATTTGTGTTAATCGAGTAAATAACATAAATTAAAAAATACTTGATAAAATGGTAAATTATATAATAAGTGTATATTTGGATAACAAGCACCAGGAATGTGCATGCGTGGTTATTGTGGTATGTCTTTTAGGTGTGTAATTAGATTAAAAACGGTAACGTGATTGGTTATAAAGTACATGAGTAATTATAATTCGCTTAATAATTAATGAAAATAGTTTATAAATAGAACATGATAGTATATTGTACGTATGTAATATGTGTATTAGTGCATATTATATAGTATGTTTGTATGGGAAGACATAATACCAGAAGAGAGAATACTTTGATTAGGCTCAAAGAGATGAGCTTGTTCCTATATACTCTAGTAGAGTTTGAGTCTTCAAGATTTAATGCATTTCCGTGATTTAAAATTCCAAATAAAAAATTGTGTCATTATAGCAGGAAAAACTAGTGAAACAAAATTTAAAATAAGATAAAATTGAGAAAGATTGAATTTGTATTGAAGATTTGAAAAAAATAATTTTTATCTCGCGATGAAAGAGAAGGAATTTTTTTAATCTTTTTCGTCATGTGTTTTCATAGTAAATTTAAACAAATGAATAATAAAGAGGTTAAATATACATACATCACATCTGAAACGGCCGACCTACTTATTATAATGTCATCGATATATTCTCTGCCATTCTATATGGTTTTGCAAAATTAGTTGTATTTGATTATTTTAATAGTATATTTACTTTTACGCAACATATTTAAAAATATCGTAAAACTAACTATTATCGAATTCTTTGTATTGTTTACGTAGTACAAGATGTAAGCGATGTGATTCCTTTAGGAAATATCAGATTTTTATAATATGGTTAATTTATTTAGTTTTATAGGTAGCTTCTTTTTTATCAACAAATCTAAAACTAAGCATAGATTTCTTATGACATTTCCAGTGAAAAAGTTTTTGGAACATTTTCTACATATATACTCTAAGATGACCGCGATTGGAAAAAGGTTAAATATCAATATGTATTACCCGAATGTACACCTGTAGTACACCTGATCGGATCTCATCTACTCTACCTCTCCTTTATATATCTTTTTATAGTGGAAGAAATCAAATCTTTCAAGGAGCGCCGGAAAGTTGAAAAATTGGAGCGTGAACTCAAAGAGGAACGTCAACGATACGAGAAGCTTTTGAGGAAATTCAAGGAAGTCAAGCCCTCTGACAAGGGGTAAGAGAAAAAATATGGGGAATACGAATTGAGGGGGGGGATAAAGCGAGGGGGATTAAGCGAGATAAAATCTAGGCAACAATGTGACCCGGAACGGGTTCTGGGCTGGAAGAAGTGAGGACCTGTGTTTGTTCTTCTCTTTGAGATGCCGTTCCTCTCCGGCTAGTTGTTGTGTGTCTTTGATTTCTTGCATTGGTCGATAGAGCTTTTTGGGAGATAGATACTTGTGTTACTTTTCTCTGCCTTCCGTCTCGTTTTTCATTTTCTCTCTCTCTCTCTCTCGTCTGTCGCCATGGACACGTGATTAGTCTGAAACAAGGTAAACATAATATATTTTCAACTGCAAAACAAAAAAGAGAAAATTCGGCCCAATCTGTACTCCTATTTTCTTTCTAAAAACATATGGCCGTTGAAGCCGTGTAACTGACTTGTTTACTCGTAGGCATGTGTGCAGTATATGTAATTACAGGTTATATGTAACTTCTGTTTATCTAAGGAGGTGAAATGTAATTAATTATTAATAATAGGTTTGCCTCGATGATTCGAAAATTCTGATGTCAATTTGGTTAAGTCGGCATGCTTTTGACTGCATACGGGATCCCGGGAACGGTGGTGTTGCATGATAATTTTATAATTGAATTAAAGAATGTTGTTGACAATTTTTGAGAATTTTATCAAGTTTGAAAATGAAGCATTTCAATAGTGTATAAGGTAATTCTTAACTTAATATACAATATGTGTTAATAGTTTCTCCTTTTTGCAATAACTGCTTTTATTTTTTTAGCATTTCATATGGAAAAGTTTTGACGCTTATTAATAAACTGTATGGGTACATGTGACTTTTTGTGAATATGTTTTATTAATGCGTATACTTAGTTTTTTTTTTATTTTTATATATTTGGATTGTTATTTCATAAACCACTGTGCAGCAGCAGTACATATTTTGTTCTAACGGAGAATGGGTTTTGCAAAGGACAACTTTTGCTCAACAGGCTCATTTATTTTAAAGTCTATTTAATCCACAAAATGTGGTGTATTATATATTATGATAACTCCGCAATACAAGTAATATATTTTAAAAAATAGAAATCCTGTATCTTATTAGCATCGCAGTGAATACGATCTCGACAGTCAATACTATAGACACTGAAGGAGCCCGAATGACTGTTATACTACACATTTTCAGTAAATAACATATCGACTGAGTGATATATATATAATATGTATATATATGCATTTATTTTGCTTCTCATTCATTATTATTGATTAAAAGCTACAACGTTGGTCCGTGAAATAGGGGTACTTATCACCGGTAAGTTTTTAGAATTTGAACAAACGTTTCAAGAACTCCAGACATGATGTATAAAGTAGTTATATTATCATATGTCTAAAGTTATTAATTTTTTGTTTTGCTGTGAAATACGTTCTTTTGGAGATATTTGATGATAAAACTTTTGCGATTTCGGACACTTTTATTATTAAAATAGTAAACATTTCTTGACATCTATTCCATGCCCCTGAGTTTAGCATTTTACTTAGTTAATTTTATTCCGCAAATGTGTTTTTTTGTCATTTTTGTTTTATTGAAAAAAATTGATTTTATTATAGTAATGTTCATTGCAATCAAACCTTACAATGGATTTTCGTTCTTTTTAAGTATGTTGTATAATTAAGTTGGATTTAACATAGATGTTAGGAAATTTTCAAAAATAAATACCAAATGGTTTGGAATGTGAATATTTAAGTTTTGTTTAAAATATGAAAATTTGTGTAAGTGATGACGTAACACGAACATCTTTCAAAAATGTACTTTGGTGATAATGGATTTTTAAATTGCCACAAAATATGTTTTTAATAAAAGGTCAAATAATGATGTCATCGCTACTAATCCACTCGCAATCAAATTTTCTAAAAATATCTAAAAATATCTGAACATTCTTTTTATTCAATATTTTGTTCGTGTTTGATCATCAGACTAAATGTTTGAACCACGGAACTAACTATTTGAAATTTCTCAACATTATTTTATCACAACTTCTAACCATGCGCGCTATAGTGGGCCTTATATGTTAGTTGGCTGGCTTTACTGCTCAGCACAAAATTAATAAGATCATTTAATGTAATCTTAATGACACTCAGTTGTCAATAAATATAGTTATGTTGGACGGCGGGCGGCCTTCCTATCAGCTGTTATTTGCAGCATATTATTTCTCAACGGAGTAATTATTGTTTATAAATCTGTTGCTTAGAAATGTAGTATATTAAGAACTCAGAAATGAATAGAAAATATTATTTTTTTGATTTTCCACTAAAAATGATGAAACTGTACTCACAAGAACCTTTTCATCCTAACAATAGTTTAATATCTAGAGCACATCTATCAGAAGTTCAAATGTAATGACAACATTAGTTATAAACAACAATTTCTCATGACCTTTTACATAATAGTGAAGCTTACATGTTTTTCTACCGTCAAATAGTTTACTTGGTTTGTTATGGGAAGTGTAATTGCTGCACATTATATAATCAATTAAACTTAGCGCCCAAATCGTGCACCATAACAAAAATGGACTTGTGGTTCTTATCAGTCTCTAGGCCATTATGTACAATGAATGCTCAGATTTGTTGTGTTGTTTCTGTTTTAGTCTGTTCTATTGGATGTTTGTTTGTACAAATATTTGCTAGAACCTGTGGTTTGTACCATCTATTTTACCTATTCTGCCATTCTTGTTACATACCAAAATTCAACTTATGGTATAAGATTTCATATAGTTCTTCTTTTTTATTTTGTTTTATTAGTATTCTTAAATGTTTATGAATATCCATCCGCCCCCCACACAGAACGATCAGCCTTAAGCTGCACCGGCCCAAGAACCCCTTCAGTCGGAAGCTGACCCGCGGCGAGGGGGACAATGAGAGTCTGGACTCGGAGGGAGGGGTCCTGCCGCCAGCGGGGGGGACTTGGCGGGACCTCGACGTCGACGGTTGCTGTGCGCTCTCCTCCTCCACCGAGTCCTTGGTTGTCGCCGCCAACAGTCCAGGTGATAATGCAGGGGGGAGAGGTTGGTGGTTGCTAGTGGGTTGTGAGGGGATAGTCTTCATATATCATATTTTTAAATCGGGTCATTGATTTTTACACTGAAAAAAACGGAGTGTTAATTAACAAAAAAAGAGTGTGTAATATGAATTACACTGTTGAGTGCGAATTAACACTGTTTTAGTGTTAAATTACAATCAACAGTGTAATCCA
>JAUZND010026849.1:0-23829 GCA_034780555.1 Coelogynopora nodosa
GTATGACTCATCATCACAGGTATGACTCATCATCACAGGTATGACTCATCATCACAGGTATGACTCATCATCACAGGAATTACTTATCATCACAGGTATGACTCATCATCACAGGTATGACTCATCATCACAGGTATGACTTATCATCACAGGTATGACTCATCATCCCAGGTATGAGTCATCATCCCAGGTATGAGTCATCATCCCAGGTATGACTCATCATCACAGGAATTACTCATCATTACAGGTATGACTCATCATCACAGGTATGACTCATCATCCACTCATGTCGTTAATATAATAACTTGAGTGCAAGCGTCACCTGAATTAATAGTTTTGCGTTTATTCTTCTACACTTTCATTTTTTCTACAATTTTAACTATATGTACGTTATATTTAGTCAATATACTACCATTCATTTCAAGACTTTAAAAAAAAATTTAAATTGATTCTGTACTATAAGTGTTTTTCTTACATTGTGTCACTTCATAGTATAATAGGAGAAAATGCTCCAATTAATGCAAATTAATATATTATGACAAATGAAAAATAAAAAATGTATTAAATGATTAGTTCAGAAAGTTTTGTTACTTAATTGCTTGAACCACGTTAATTTCTTCTTTGTGCCAATTTAGATTTCGTTTAAAAACAAAAATGTCTGAATTTGTTGTAATAAGTATAGTTATAAATTAATAAACGAGTGCTTACTGGTTATAAGTTTTCATAAAAGAAAAGAGTTAATCTCTCCAGTAAAAATAATTCAAATCCTAGCTGTTGACACTATGACCGCCCTCTTGGAACTAGTAAAATAATATAAAATGCATCAGTTAGTTAAAACTTAATTTAAAACTTAATTAGAAGTCAGAGTAACGTTTAGTAAATACAATTACACATCATGAATTACATAATACAATCTTCAGTAAAAAAGGAGCATATATATATATATATATATCGAGAAACAGCAACAACTTGATTAAATACTCTGGTGTGTTGTTTATTGATAGTCGGCTTCAGACTTTTAATGAATTGTTATCTTACTTTAGTATTAGGTGAAATAATATGAATATTTCCAGATTTTATCGATAACCGTACACACTTTTTCAAAACAGTATAATAAATGAAATAACAAAACGTTTCGAAAAATGCTGTACAATTATTTGAAATACATGAAATATATGAATATTTAACTTATTCCACATACTTCAGATTGTTCAACTTGTTAAAGCAATCCTTTTTGGTTTTCGGTTTTTAAAGTCATTTTTAAAGTCATTCTATAGGACAACACACAAATTATGTGGCATTTAAATTAAATTTATGTACTGCATATTTAAAAAAGAAAGGTAACATATTTAATAATGGATCTAGAATTTACCTACAAATTAATTACGGTACTCGATTTTTTCGCTTATGTAATTGGAATATATTATAACAAAACTATATTTTGTTTTGTGAAAAGTGAACTACAATTCCTATATTAAAATATCGGTATGTTTAATTAAAATTTAAACGCTTAAATGGGTTATATAACATACAGTTGCTATAGTTACAAATACATAATATAACTATGTTCTGTAAATGAAAAATGCGTCGCATCAGTAAATAAATAAATATCCACTAAATTTATTAGTTAAAAATTAAGTTACGTAATTAAGGATAAAAAATCTAACTAAAGGATACAATTTATTAATTTAAACTCCAGTTAAAAGACTCCTACGATATTAAATTAAACAAATGTATCCTACATAAAAAAGTATATTCATTATTAAAATAACATCCAGTAGACAAGAATTAAATAAGCGGAGATCACATATATAATATGTCAGATTAGCAACGCAATGCATACAGCATTTAGAATACGTTTTATCGCAACTTTTTATACCCTGCTGACAAGGTGATGGGGGATGGGGGGGGTTACCCCTCCTCCCTTGCGTAGAACATTGTATTGCCGCCATACTTATCGATTTGGGATTAGTCAGAATTGTCTGTAATCCCGATCAAACGGTCCCGATAAAACTTTTTAAAAATGTATTTCTAAATACTAAAACGGATTATATCGTTTAATAATTTAATATCTTAATTTCTTAATAATTTAATAGTTAAACAACAATATGTAATTGAATCATTTGAGATAACCATACACTGAACTCGTACCAACAGTATGCTTTAGCTAGTTGTGTGTATTATTGTGACAGGATAGCATCTGGACCTTCAGTGAAAACAGTTAAAGAGCAAATGTTGTGTCTATGACATGTTGTGTCTATGACATGTTGTGTCTATGACATGTTGCGTCTATGACATGTATAGTTCTTCATTCAGTCTTCAAAAGGCACCAACATTATTTTGAAAGCGTTAATATGACTATCGCAATCGCTACAAATGGGATTATTAAGTTGTTAGAAAAAACTGTTGCGTGAGTAAATAAATAAATAAATAAATAAATAAATAGCGATCTGAAATAAAATATAAAATATTTTTAAAATAACATTTATTTGATACTTTTTTTCTTCTTGTGCATGAATAATATTTTATATTAAACAGACTGGATTCTTTTTAAATCTATATGATATCATAACTTCATAGAATCAATATGTTAAAGAATGGTTATTATTGTTTTTGAAATAATTATGTTTCGAAAAAATTATATTTAAAAACACTAAGAGCCCTTTTTGTTTGAATAATATGATCAAATTGTAAAAATTATTAGTTGTGCTATTTTCAATTGTATTCGTAAATAATAAATATATAATAAATATATATATTAGATATAATGTAAGCAGCATTTTGTTAATTTCTATCATCAGTGAAGTTGACTTTTACTTCTTAATGATATTACATAATTTACAAATTAATAATGATAATTTTAGCATACATACTTAACTTTGTTCAAAAATACCAAATTGTACTTTTATTCCTATGATTTATGAAATAATTATTACGGGCAAATGTAACTTTCAAATGTAACTTTTAAAATTTCGTTAACTGTGTTAATTGTTATTTCTTTATTTAATTTTTTTGTATTTAGAATGTACACTTAATAATAAGTATAGTTTTAAATTTTAATAAAATTAGTACCCTATCAATTATTAAATAACAAATTTAGAATTTAAATTGTATTCACGTTATGCTGTGCTATTTCCATTTATTTGGAGAAAAGAGTAAATTTCAAATATACAAAACTATAATTTACTTTTGTTTAGTTCAACTTCATAGTATAAGCTTTATTTTGAACACGAAATACGAAGGTTTCATTTGTGAATTAATTAAATATTCCCTTGATAGTAATATATATTTGTGTGTGTACATACATTGTATATATATTTATTTATTATAGAAGTTCAAAAGTCTCAGCCATGAAAATTGTTAATTTAAAGTTTTTTTATTTGAAAAAAGTTTATACTATAGTGGACTAAATATAAACATATTCTAAATATTTATAAATCTTTATTTTTATTTTTTTTAATGGCTTTATAATTCTCACAAACATTTCGGTGACAATTTACAATTTTGAGCATTCTGAACAAACTCAGAACAGTTGCTAAACACTCGACAGACACAGCTGTCTGCCAGGGAGAGATAAGGTACACTGCTGGGATTCGAACCCGCTACCTTCACACTTAGTCACCAGCGCCTTAACCGACTGGACTATCTCATTTAAAAATGTTATTCTTATACTGACGTTTTGAAAGCAAATGATCTGTTTCAGATATCTTATTATTTAAATAATATATTTAATTCTCATTTATTTATAAACTGTATTGATGTGTCTCAACTTATAGATAGATATACCTATTATTAAGGACATTGTATAAATACATAGTTAAATAATAATGATACATGATACATGATTAATACATAAAATAATAAATAAATATTCATACTTAAAATTTTGAATTACATATTCTTAAACAGTTCTTTGTTCCATAAGTGTTAAATTAGGGGTTTTTAACGTTGTTAAAAAAGTTACGTAGTTTTTATAAGCGTACTTTAAAAACATTCAAAGTTTAGAATATAAACATTTTTGCTATAATCCATCGTATCAAATCATCTTATATTATATTATAGCTACTTAATTTTTTTTAATGATACCCCATATTATAAAAATAGTGAACATACCAAGAAATACAGAATGAACAAATACTGTACAAAAGGGATTGTTTGATATATGTTTAAAATATATATATATACAAACTGCTCTAAATACATCAATGAAATCCACCATACTAATTAACCATAGAAACTGGTTGTGATTTAAATAATACTTTACAAATCGTTATTCTAAGTTGTCAGCAAATTTAATTTGATCGTAATTTTTAAAAAAAAACTGTTCGAACTATTTTTATCCTTGGTAAATGTTATGTCTATAGCGTAAAAAGAAAATCTGCCCCAACGCCGCTTCAACAGATACATAAATTATATAATAGATTTGGCTCTAGTACATTTTCTCAATAGTGTGATTTTGTATTATAAATTACAAAAAAATGTAATCGTCAAAAACGAGTTCATAACACTCTAGCCAAACCATATCCAACGCCCTGACCACTCATGTAAGAGTGATGAAAGTATTTGTCAAGATTTTTTATTAATTTTAATACATTTGGCCAATTAAGCTGAAATATGTATGATATATATAAAACTAAAATGCATTGTCCCAGAATTACTTTTTGTAATCAGTAATTTTAAAATAAAAAACGAAATAGAAAAAAGTATTCATTTTCATATATTTTTAACTCAATTTTTATATATTATGTTAAGATTAGAACGGATATCGATTATCATTATTTTTACGACTAATGTCAATATTTTCATAACATGGTTTGAAGAATTAGCTTTATTTTTAATTTTATTATTTATAAAAAATACCTTTTCAAAAATAACTCATAACTCCAAATTGATCATCAGTATTTTAATATCATTTTAAATGTTTTGACCTATTGATTTAATTTCATTGACAGCTGTTTTTTAAGATTTAATGCGCATATTGTTCGGCATATTTTACAAAACATTATACTGAATTCCGTCACAACAGTAAAGGATGTAGTAACTAATGTAAATAGATTTTGAAATATAATTAAATATTTATATGAAATTGCGTACCGTTAGCAAACCGCGAAAAGGTTTTTATAAAGCATAAATTGTATTCATATATATTTCCAAATATTTTATGAAAGTCTTATATCTATTTGTTTTTTTACAATTTCATAAGTCGAAAAAGCACGTTTATCTCAAAAAACACATTTTCAAAATAGAAATGTGGACACATAGCGTAAACCAACTTAGGTCATGCACTCCTAAGAATCACAAATCTGTTTTTATTTTTGGAATCTGTGAAATAGGTAGATAGGTTGATTTAGGTAACCCCGATTTCAAATAGATAACTCATATTTTTATACATAATTATTTGTAAATGCTTTTTCATAAAAAGATACAAGATCTTTTGTCTTACAGCTTTGTACGAAATTTTTTCTTTCTTTTTCTAAATAAGTAATTATTTATATAAAGGATACGTGACACATTTACAAATTGAAGCAATTTATTTGCGTGTTACTCTCCCCATAATATGGTTGTAATACTTACATATATGGATAAGTAAATAAATTTATATTAATAATTGGATATGTGACAGAATTTCTTATAAATATTTTGTATGTTATCTTTTTTCTAACTATAATAGATATGTAACAAAAATTACAATTTAACTATAATTTAACTAATGTCTTCATTGAGATAAAAATAACAAGTATGTGCTTCTAAATAATTAAAGAATTCTCTGTAAAATTGTCTTATGATAGAAGCATACTATTTGGAGTACAAGTTATATTAACTTGGTAATCATTGTCTTTTGATTTAATTAAGTTTTTTCATTTAATTTTATATACAAAGATGTTGCTTTTCAGTATTTAATATAATGAATATTCACTAAAATATAAATAATTTAACATATTTATAAATTATTAACGTTTGTTAACATATCTGCTAAAACAATATATGACATCATATTTAGTTTATACATTTTTGTCAATTATAAATAATAAGTGTGATGTATTTTTATAACTATATGTTAAATGTAAAAACGACTTCTCATTTAATGACATTTAGTTTCAATACTTGTTTATACAATCATCTGAATTTATAATTTATTTCTGATTATATGTAAATATATTGAAACTTAATCTTAGAATTTCATATTGAACAAATTATGTAAATTTAGGCATTGAACATTGAACAAATGATCTAAAATTATTCATTTAACATTAAACAAATTATGTAAATTTATATATTTTTTGTGAGTAAATATCTATGTTAATAAATACAAAACAATTTCCTATGGGTTCAGACTTTTCGGACACCCTGGATACTGCATTTATTAATATCTACAATCTTTTGTGTTATGAATTAATTCCTATATGGCATCACAATTTTTGTTTCATTAATAAGAAACAGAAAAATTAGAAATAATCATTTTATTACAATCCTTTTCTATAACGATGAAAATGTTCAATGATATTTCTGTGCAAAACACTCTAACTCTCCCCTGCGCATAGTTTAATGTCGCTCGCTACATTATTGATAGAAACCATTTGTAATAAAATGTTTTGTATATGATGTTATTCAATATATTTCATAACGTATGGTACACAAATCTAAATTTTCCATTCGTCATTTTTCCGTTTCCGTGTATTATTATGTATCGAAATACAGATACACAGAAATAATTCATATCGCACCAGCAACTAAGTGTAATTAGATTTTATCGTGTCATTATTTGTTTATTGATTATTATTATATAAATTTGTTTTCTCTTGTCAGTCTGTGTTTGAACATACAATATAACACCGAGAAACATATAAAGTTTAAAGTTGGTGAATACATTTGTAAACATCTAAATCCAACCTAAATTGTAATGTTTGCTTGTTAATCATAATCTTTTTAACAACTTCTATTAACAAAATCAATATCACTTAAACTCAATCATGGAATTTGTAATATACAATTGCAGATTGTACCTATTTAATTAATTTTAGATAGATGTATATTTGGTAACATAATTGTTCGTTTAGATACCATATATATATTATTTCATTGCAAACTGATGTAATTGCATGATGTTAGGAAACCGGAAGATGTAAAATAAAGCATGAAAAAATACATGTTGCATTAAAACAATCATCTCAAAATTACAATTCTTTATAATAAATTTAAAAAAACATGAAAACTAATTATAATATTACTCACTAGTCATTACTCACCACTCCCTACTCACTACTCATTGCATTTAGTCGAGGCGTATATTTCGTACAATGAATATACATATAATATAAATTTTGCTTTACATTCATAAAACGTTAGTTGCAGTTGCATGCACAAAGACTAAAATAATATAACTATTGTTAATCATGAATCATAAAAAATTCAGTTTAATTCTTAGTAACACTTAATAAATACTTTTTTAATTGTTTTTCATTGTTAATTTCATTTTATAAATTATGATTAGGACATAATTTTTACTTTTATCATTATTAAAAAATTAATTAATAATCATTAATGAATTATTAAATTAATAAATTAAAAAATCATTGCTTGATTGACTTTAATAATGATTTAAATATTTATGAAATTAATACAGACTATATACAATATTACAGTGTAAATATTATAACGGGTTAAATATTTTAAAATACTAAATATTATTAAATAATAAATTAAATTAATAATATTTTATATTTATTTATTTTATTAATAAGTTAAATAATATTAAATAATTTGTTAAATATTTTAAAGATTCAAATAACATTTAAAAATTCTTTGAATATGTAAATTCAGTGTTATAATTATATAATATAATATATCAATATTATTTAATATTATATGTTTATGTAAATATTTTCATTTTATTTAATTTTATTTAAGCAAAATATGCGAACAAATTTAAAATTTTTGTTTTTCTAAACATATGTTATGTATAAAAGACTAAATTTTCGTAGTAAATAATCAATATAGTTTTCTAAATTTTTGTATATCCATGTTAGTTAAAGGAAGTGCTTAAAACTAACGATTTTACAAAAAAATAAAACTTATAATAAAAATGATGATATCAAATATATTATTTCAAATTATATATATTTAAATGCGTTGACCAATTTGTTTGGACCAATAAATTGGTTATGCAAGTTTGTTGAAATAACATTATCCGGCACAAACTAATTTAGATAGTGAACGTCAAATCTTGAGTTGATAAATTATAAGATATTGTAAACATCTGTTGTTCATGATTATTTTCTTTTTGACTTTATTAAACAAGTAGGATATTAGTTTAAAAGTTTATAGTTCCTTAGTTTTTACAATAGGTGCAAATAGAAATTGTTCGGTCTTGAAATATTTTCCTATATAATGTGTACATTAATCTCCTGGTATAACGTACTACTGTAGCATAACGTTTTATAAAACGGAGTAATAATAATATTCTAGTATGAGGAAATATATTTGCTGTTTCTATATCATAATATTATTATTTTTAACTAATTATAATTATTAATCATATCATAAGTATATATTGTATATTGTATGTTGTGAACACACTTCATTATTTTAAGAAAATAAAAGATAGTTTGTTTAAATATTTTCAAAACCTTTTTATTAAAAAGAAATATAAAAAGTATGGCGTGGATAATAAGAATCATGCAGCAATATTAAATATCTCACTATTACATTTACATTTGTCTTTTATATGTGCCAAAGAGTGTCCAACACAGTTGATACGGATAACTCGATAATAAAATGTTTTGCAACAAGATAATTTATGTTAAGAAATACACTATTTTATTAAAAGAGATATTATGTAAGAAAGATATTTATCTCTCACCTTACAATAAAGATAATAAAGGAAGCCGTCAATTTATATTAATAGTGTTAATTGCTATGGAAACATTTGATCATTAAATGTGTCTAAGTCATCATCACAAACATCCCTAAATGAGGTATAAATTGAGTCCAAAGCATCACGCACTCTGTTTTGAAAGATGTGGAAAAATCGCTGAAAACTGTCACGCAGAGCTGATTTATAGGTGACAAAAGGAGTGTCTGAATTTTGTCAACATCTTCTTAAATTCATTTAATTGAGTTGTCATCTTTCGTATAATTAAATAGTTCAATGTTTTTCATTATTTTATCTCGTTCTTTGTGTTTCAAATCTTTCAAGGCGGTCAATTTCTCATATCGCCTTTTTCGTATTTTTCTGCAGAATTGTATTTAGAACTATTGATTCCTCCTCTTCCACCTCGCTCTCCTTTGTATCCTCCATAGATTGTAATAATGTTGATTAAAACACTATTTATTCCTCGAATGTCACCAATTGATTTAAATTTGTGTTGTTGTTCGACATATTGTGTTTTTTAAATCCATGCATTATGGCAACATGTGGTATTTCGTTTCCTTGATATCTGTACAAAATTATTTCCAATTGACTTTTCAGTTTAGTTAATTTCTAACAGAATATTTACGTAGTACAATAAAGTTCAAGGGGTGAGCCAGAGTTGACAACTCTCCTACTACTTTAATAAATGGCAAGAAAATTAAATTGGCTTTTTACATTTTAAAACATGTGTTATGTACATAGCATTGTTTGAACAATGTATAAATTATACAAAATATAAAAAACTTTTTTGATATAAAATTTAGAAATTAAATTATTTTAATAATTAAATTAAATATGAAAATCATCCGAGAAATGTATAGATTGCAAATAATATACAACAGAATTCCAATTTTATAATATGTGTGTCTAAATTTATTAAAAATGTGAAAATTTACGTTTTTAAGATAGAATTGTTGAAATAAATAAATAGCATTAAGGTACCTAATTTAAACTGCAATACATGTTTTGTGAGATATATATATAATGATTTTTGAAAATTTATTATGGTGAATATTAACATATAAAATTAACCAACAACAGTTTACAGTATTTGTAAGTTTGCCTAAGTGGTCAAATGTTTGCCACATAAAACAAAAGACAGATTTATAATTACTTTCTGTATCTACATGAACAATTCTTGAGGATAAGAAGCTATATGTACAAATTGGTTAAAATAGAATATAAATGTTGATTATTAAAATTTCTCTTTAATTGATTCAAATTACTTTTTTTATATATGTGTATTTTACATTTTATTTTAATTGCAAATTTAATCGCACCTTTCTACAACCCAGTTAAGCAATTAAGCAAATAAAATAAGCTAACTTTACATTATTCATCAATTTTGATGGGTAAGTTAGTTGCAAGACTTGGAAATAAGATAATTGTTGTATGCTATGGAAATCATTTCTTAGATTTGGTGTGCAACATATGTGTTTAAGATGACTGACATAATGTCAACAATGTCATCAGGGAAAGAACTGGGAAAAAAGGGAAATTGAAAAGTATGAAAAGTTAATATATAAACACTTGACGATTTACAGTGTCAAGAGATTTAATTCTTAAACATCTCAGATTTCTGGACAACATTCATAAGTAGAAATTCCCTGTTGAGCCCCCGTTTTTTATTATAGTTGTCGAGTAGATAGATTAAACGTTTGAAATTCAATTTTCAATTGACATTTATAGATATGTAGACAAGAATACATATTTAAAAAATTGATACGAAGGTAAACATGTTAGTTCAAAATTGTTTGGAATATCGACATAATTAAGTACATGAATTTTGTAAAATAGCAGTCGCTTTTTACCATTAGGATATCTTTCAATTTAGGTCCGTCAAATGATTGAAACAGTTTTTCACGCGCAATACCGCACTAAACCGTACCGAACAAAACCGAAACTATGTTAAACATTGCCTTATGAAAAAAAAATTGATTTGGGATTTTTACATTATAATTATCTTTCATTTACGTAAAAAATGTAGTAATATAAACAACTTTAATAATTATTACATTATAATTTTACAATATGTATTATACAGTGTATAATCGTATGATTATTTGTTTGATAAAATGTGTTAATCTTATTTTATTATTTATTGATAAGAATTTTATTTTAAATACTTTTTTTTAATTCTGTTGTAAATTATACCCGTAAGTTAGCACTTCTAATTTAATTTAATTTTATTATATTTCAATTAAATTTAACTTAATTTAATTCAATAGGATTAAATGAGATCGAAGGTAAGATTTCCAATTTCATTGAACTTTGCAAGAGCTAAAAATAAAATAAAGCATTAGTCGTTTTAAATTTGCATACGTTAACTTAGATAGCACTATATGTTTAGAACACAATTTATATTTCAGTTCAATTCAGAACTGTGACTTTTTAAATAATATTTTACATTATTTGAAACTGTTTACGCAGTGCAAATTTTGATTCAGACTTGTGATTGTCTTATTTAAAACTGAAAAAAACTATTATCAATTATATAAAAAGGATGAAAAGTTGCCAGCCCGATAATTATTTTAAGATTTAAAAACCGCAAAGAAACAGATATATCAATCAACTTATAAAATCTTTACTTAGTCATTATTTTTATTTAAAATTATTATTATTGAAAAATACAATAAGTTATTGCATATTATAATATGTTATAGATTATGTCGAAAAACGGGATATAATTTTCAGAAACCATGTCTCCCATAATTAGATATTAAAATACATCAAAGAGAAAAAATCATTATTTATTAAATATTATATCGTTTGGTAATTCTATAAAACTTTAAAGAGTTAGTGATTTATGTTAACAGTTTAGTCTTTTATCTGACTACAGCTTAGATTGCAGTCTTTTATACTTATGACTTTACTTCATACATTAATCTGCCAACTAGGCTACATAGAAACAACATATAGCTCAATTTCTCTGTTTTAAGTAAATCATATTTTGTGCCTCACTTTTTTTTCTTAAAATCGTCATTTAGTTAAACAAGATACTGAGTATATTCATTCCATTTATAGGCTGATGAACAATAAATTCTTGTTAAATATTTAATTTTTCAGTTTTAAATAATTTTCATGAAGATAATCGTTAGGAGGGTTAGGGTTAGGGTTTGGCTAGGGTTATAATGTAATGCGGAATACACATAACATTGTAAATAACTTTGTACATAACAAAGTGCGCAGAAAAAAGTTTTAATATATATATATATATATATATAGTCGATACCAGTTGAGTGTTATTATTACTATTTATTTTTATTTCTGAAAATCTGATAAATTTAAAATTAATTAGCTTTTGAACAAATTTTACATTGTATCAATAAATAATATATATTATAATATCTAACTAACACAAACCTTTAGTCAGCCGATAGCTTGATACCAAGTCGATTAATTAATATATTTCGATATCTGTCGTTTTTTTTCCTTTTTAATTCACTTATCTTTTTGTTATTATTGTTTGGTTTCACTTTTTCCTTTACAAATATTTGTATTATGTAAACTGAACTGGAATAGCCGAGTGGTTAGGACGCTGGTTTGCGGATGCCGAGGGTGTTGTCTCGGAACAGGTTCGAGCCCGCTCTCGGACTCTCCCGTTCTTGGCTAACAGCTATGTTAGTCAAGTGTTTGTGACCCTTAATGTGTTCGTGTTGCATGATAATACTCTTGTAACTTTGTGCGTGTGTCAATTAAATTAAGAATAAAACCTTTAAAAAAATTTTTTTAAATTTGAATCGTCTTGTTGATTATTCTTATTCCAGTATTTATACATATGTGTAATATTTTATCGCCTTTAATTCTATAGGAGTGGTTTGTTTGCTATTTATTTAACCATTCATTATATTGAAGTTATCTTTACCATCACAAACCTCTCAGAAAGTATCCGTCAAATAAAGGGATTATAAATCCTAATACCGCTGTATGCTGCGTGGAACATTTTTCTGACGTCTTTGAGAGAATAAAATTACAGAGTAGTTTCCTAAACCGGTTGACATACGAATCGCTCAAAACAATATTTTAATTTCAAGAATGCAGCGCCAGACCAATTATTAAAATTAATAAATATTTCATATTACTAAAAGCCGAACAAATGCAGGAATCATCCTCAAAAACAGTCTCATGACATTACACAATTTCAGGTTATGCAGTCAACATCAACAACGTTATGAGTATAAATCGGTTTAAACGTTATAAAATGCAATAAAACATTGATATCCGAGGCTTGGAAAAACATTAATTTAAGCATTGGCAAATTGAGAAAATAATTTCATCAGTATAAGGAAATGGGATCTTAGTTCGCGCCTCCGGTTGTAAATTATTGATATAGGCAATTTCACCGCTTCATATTCATGAAAATTAAAAAGTTAATTGAGGCAGACACTCAGTTGAAATACAAATAGGGCAATGTGCGTTTAAGTATACAAAAAATATTTATTGAAGCCTTTTCAAAGCGAATAGTCTATGAGTTCAGCAGGAACTCCTTTTAAAAACAGGAAAAAAAACTATCAATTTTGCATTATAAATGTTTACCATATTTCGAAGTTTCATATATTAACAAGATTTCATTTTTATAAAAGAACAAAATTTTTGTATTTTAACTAAATTAAAAATTGTAACAATTGTATTTATTCATTAGATTTGCATCTCCAAATGTATAGGAAAGCAATTTTAAATTGTAAACATTAAATGTAATTAAATGATAATTTGAAAAATGTAATAAATAATGTTAGGTTTTTGTCTATGTTTATAATATTGTAACATTTATTTAATTTACCTAGTATACTAAGGCATTTTAAAGTATACCAAATTAATGTTGAATAAGTTATGTTCAGCTCTGTTTGACATTGCGATTGATCAGTTTATTCAGATATGGGCGACGGGAGCAACCATATTTCAACACATACAAAAAAAATATCGGATTAATTAACTATTGACAATTTTAAATTTTCATTTTCATGTCAAAATATTATCATGTTATTATTTAAATAATTGTCAGTTATTAATTAGATTATCATGTGGTTGCATATAATGCACATCCGAAAAAAATAGAATGGCATAAATTATAAAGATAATTTATGTCATTTATTGAATATTTTCAATAATATTATAACATTGTAATATTTGACTGTTTGAATAATAAATAAAAAAAATTAGATGTAACTTTTTTCTTAATTTAATTGATTTGCATACTTTTTACATGTTTATAAATATTTCGATAAATATAAATATATATATATATATACATATAACAGTTTGTTAATTACTTACCTAACATATAATCCACAGTATTATCCTTACCCATTGAAATTAAATACAAATTTCTTTGTTGTCTATAAATTAAATATACAACTATGTTGCATCTAGAATATATAATATAGTAATTTCAATTCTGAATTCCGTGTTGCATTTATCGATCTATATATGTCTCCAGACTAACAAAAATTCCATCAAAAGCAAACAACTAGCTGTTTCGCCTAAAGTCTTCACCAAAAAAGTGTTATATATTTTGTCTCCGGTAAAAAAAGTAAGGATCTCTGTGTGTTTTTTCTACGATACGACGAACGGCGCGACTATAAAGACAAGGGTCACCCCGTAGACAACCCAAAAACTCAGTAGAACTTATCTCCAAGTAACTGCGATATATGTATACAATATATACTCCTAACAACATAATCCGGTGGTTACAGATTTTGCTCAAAGCAGCTAATACTCCGGCGATTGGATATGATTGATGGAAGTCTATATATAACCTGTCTAATAGGAGACCGTCAAGTTTTTCCAAAATAAATATTATAATAAGACTGAAACAGCTGCGGCGGTTACGATTTCAACCAAATCTTTCAAAACAGTATTCATGGACAAAATTAAAGATAATATTTTCACTTCTTTCCTGTTTTTTCACCTCTCATATCAAAGAGAATTTCTTTCTTCGCTCCTAAAACGTATTTCCAATTCTATTTGTTTGTTCATACTTTAGGCGTAAATTGACTGCCTAACTAAATGAGATGTTTCCTTCGAATGTTATTCAGAATTCTGACATATACAGAATAAATTAATAACTGATTAATAATTAGAATCGAATAAAACAATATTACGCCATGCTTAGTACATTCAACTTTTTTGGCAGATGCTATGATTAGAGGGGACAAGGGAGAAAGAGGATTAGTGATGGTTTCGACCAAATTAACCACATTCCGAAAGAATGACAGATTTAACAAAAATTTGGAGCAAATCGATGTTCACATATTTACAAGGGATAGTCACTGAATATAAATATAATGTTTAAAGAAAGCGAATTAAAAAAAAGACTTTTGGAATAGATAATATCATATTACTATAGATATCAATAAATATATTAAATCGAATAAAAAATGTACATTTAAAATAATATACTACATATATATTATTCAGTAAAAATAAATACAGGTACAAATATTTCGTTTTTATTATTTATTATTTGTTGGTTATGAAATTGGTTATTAAGTTAACCGTTCAAGAATTTTAATTTATTCATTTTTAATAAATGTATATCATTTCAAAAAGTGAATCTGCTATGTATAATAATAGAAAAGTGCAGAATTATTTATTAAACGATGATAAATGTTAAAAGAAACTCGATTTTTAAAATATGTTAAACATACTTTTTTAATACAACAATTGAAAACATGTTCACCATTATTTCATCAGAATATTATGCAGTCGAATATTATATATAATGTCAAAATAAGTACCTGGTTAACACACATACGGATATAATGAAATATGTTTATATTAATTAAATAAAAAATTTAAATAATAATTAATTGTTTTCTATTCATAAGATTACTAATTGTCTATTTTTTTTAGCCCACTCATTACGTTAGCGGTTTATTTAATAAGAAAATATCTGTCCATTTATCAATTATTTCAAACTCACTGACATCTTCAAATAAACTTTCAAACCTAAATGTTATTATTTTTGAAAAAATGTATTCAAATTAAAACAAATACATTTACATATGTTATTGTGGGCATTATGAAGTTTCATAATTAATGTAATAAAAAATAAATAAGTCTTATGGTTAAAATTTCAATTATATGTATATATCGGATAACTTCCTTGAACACTATAAAACAATTTAGTGTCAAGGAAGTTATCCGAAATATATATATAATTGAAGTTTTCACTATCGGACTTTTTTATTTTTTGTTATATAAATCAAATATATTATCATTTTTTAGAGAATTTTTTCAATAATATATAAAAAAGAAATATTAATATGAATTCATCCAATTATTTTTTAATTAAAAATTAATAAGATACTTAAAAGGTATTTTAATTTTTAACAAAATAATAATTTAGTATAATATACCAGTTATGGCCACTTGTACTGTTTAATATTGTTGTCAACACAAAATAATGGTGCCAATTAATTTACATAAATTTTTGAGTTATTTCGAAACTACATAATAACACCATCAATGTGCAAAAAATATGATCTATAAAGCTTTTAGATGGAAGAGTTTTAGCAATAGTTAATATGTGCCATTCTAAAATGTGTTCTTTGATAATATTACACAACTCTGCATCCTTTTTTCCAAATAATTGCTTCACAAACATTAAATGAAATCGCAATAATAAAGGAGAAAGACAAATTCCGAAGAAGACGTCTGACTAACGTCGAAAATGTAAACAATGGAATAGCATAGAACTTTTTTATGAATTCAGTGAATCCTTTTAAAACTGAAAATTATCTCTTGAGATATCTATTGTTATTTCTCTATTATATGGGTCCTTATTTTATTTTATTTGCATTTATCTTTATATCCATTACTAGCCATGAAACTAACATCAAATTTAAATGAAAGTTCTAAGAAACGTCAGACTAAATTGAGAGTTGTGTATGAACCTTTATTAAATGACAATATACTAATTATATGTGATTTGGGATCCTGCTGCGCTAATATTCTACAACTTTAATTCATTAAAATAATCAATTTTATTTATTTATTTAAACATTCACTTTCTTAATATTTTTCATATTTTACGCTATTGCACCACTGCAACACTCCGGAAATCTGATAGAAATAAATTATGTTTTCTGCTCGTTTTAGTGAAATATAAATTTGTTATTTGGTGTCCGATTTAATTAATATTAAATATTTATTATGTTGTATATGTTATATTTTGTATATGTTATATTACTAATACATTTCTGTGAATAATTGCTTCTAGTATGTTTCAGTCATTCAAAATACGCTCTTATCTTGATTCCTGTGATTAGTCTTATTATTATTCTCAAAGTAATTCAGTTGACAAAAAAAGACATCAATGAAATCATACAATATGTCTTTTCATGTGTGATCCCTAAATATTACCGGAAAATCGAGAGCTTAGCTCATAATAAGTATACATTCCGTCGTGTAGAATTTTAAAAATATTGGATATTTCACGAGAATTGATATTCATCGGAAACATGGAAATATAATTTTTCAACATGTATGAATACATTTAAATCTTTTTACTACAGTACGTCCTATAAGTTACAACGACTTTTACAAAAATAACTAATTTAAAAAAATAATTATTTCCAAACTTTATTTACATATCAAAACAATTATTATAATCAATGAACATGTACATAAAAGAGCATAGTAGCCCATAGTATTTTCTGATGAACGAAAAAATTTATCATATTGAAAAATTAATCACACGAAAAAATTAATCGTATGGATCAACTTGCAGGACTTATTTATGCACACATTTTTATAAAAAGTCGTTGTAACTTATGGGTACTGTAGATAAAAAAGTTTAAAGCCATCTCTTTTATCAAATTTCAGTTTTTTATACATTAAATAATCCGGTTTAATTTATAATAAATGGAAAAGTTTACTTCCCGTAATTATACCCTTAATAGTTCTATAAAATTATTGTTTTAATAAATATATGATGAATGGATTTTACCTTGATCTAAACTGTGCAATATTACCAAAAACAAAAAAGACTGAAAATACAACTTTATTGCATTAATAACAATACAGACTAAAATGCATGAAAATATTATTTACGTAGAATGTAACAATTTTGCCTGTTAAGCAAATTAAATAGTATTTTTAAATCACACAAATATTGTTATGTTTTAATATTATAAAACCAATAAAATTACTGAAAAACACACGCGTGAATAAACACATTATAATTCTAAATCAAAACACCGAATTACACACTTTAATGTCAATTATTAGTACAACAAATGATGTGAAATATGTAAACCATTACCTGCTAAATGCGGGTTCAATTAGGGGTGATGTCAAATATTCAAAACATGCTGATTTTGTAGTATATTAAATGTTTTAAATGCGTTTTTTTAAATTTAGATTACATTTTAAACAATAATCAAAGCTTGACATTGAAATATAATTTAGTTTAGTTATGAAGATACTATAGAAATATGTTTCCAATCATTATTAAATAATTTAATGATGTAATTACTCATAATAAATTAAATAATTTGTTCAACTGCACATTTAATAGTTGAAAGTGTAACTACTTTCGTTAGGGTATTATAGACGTATACCTAAGTCATCCATAGGGTGACTTTGAAGAACTGCTTTATTTTACTATACGTTGACAATACATAACAATAGGTTATTAATTTATGAGATCAGTGCAACTACTAAGGTAACGATTGGCAATAGTTACTTTTTAAGTAGTAATTATTTATCAATACGGTAGGTAGTCAACTCATTTCAGGCTTTTAATTACGGTGACTTATGTAATCCTCGGTAGTTTCACTTTTCATATATAAAATTCGTTTGCAATTAAAAATAAAACAATAAAACATTTAATATTTAAATTAAATTAAATTGGAATTCCATCGTACGGAATCGTGCGAAAAAACACAGACTTCAACTAATGCTAGAAGACATCACATACCCCAGTTGAAGGACACAGCTGTCAAAGTGACAACCTTATTTAGCAAGCAAATGGGAAGACAACATATGATAAAATGTATATGAGTTATCGAGTGAAAGAACTGCTCAGGTAGACTGTGAATACGTGATAATATGATATACTACAAATAAAGACGTTTGCTTAGAGTTAGAAAGGCAATGAAACAAACACACAGAACTGGCTGGTTTGGTTGGTAAAAAGACCATTTTTATTCATATCATGGTGCTTACCACTGTTGAATATACTGAGTCGTCTGTGAAACACGCAGAATATTAAGGCAAATATGTACAATATATACTAAATAATATGTTGTTTTAATGCATGAAACTGATTAAATGTTTACGCGCATTTTAATGTTAGTTTTGAAGTTATATATATTTTTTAAATTGCACAAAAAACAATATAACTTTTATTATTTTAGAATTATATAAAATTTTATTGTGAGTATACAAAAGTAGTAAAGCTTTTCACTAAACAAGATCCTTATATTAATTATTTTATAAAGTATCAATTCATTGTAAACTTTTGGCTTTTTAGCGTAATCATACTTTAGTCAATTAAAAGTTGCCACAAAATTATACAAAATATATTTTTTTATGTAATAATTTTTGTTATCACAATTTTTCATTGAATAAAGAATAATTATGGTAAATAAACGACAAATTTGAAAAACATTATAGTTTCTAAATTGTTTACTTGATTGTTTCATTTTACGTAATTGTGCAGCTTCGTTATTATCAATTAAAAATGAAGTTACAAATTACAATTTTCCGATGTCGAGATATAAATTATTTAATGTGTGTTTTATATCGTCTGAAACATTTAAAAATGCAAACTGCTTGTGTTTAATAGGCCGATTTCAAGCTGATAATATTTAAACATTTAAGCAAAGTTAAAAGATTTGCAATTAATCGAGTGATTCGTGTGTATTACAGTACAACTATAAAGCAAAAAGTACAAGGCAGGCACAAGTAGTCATATACATAAACATTGCGTTATTTAAATGATTGTAATTAATCATACATATCATATCAAACGACGATATTCATTATAATGAATAACAATTTATTGGATAAAAATCTATAATCAAACAAACGTTATATATTATGTTATATTAAGGTGTAGAAAAGATATAATCATTGTATAACGCTTATTCTACCAGTTGTTTGTAAAAATTGAATAAATATCTGGTTTGAGCTATATTATGTAAAGGTTTGTATTAAATACTGAATAATGTTAATTATCATGATTTTAATAATGATAAGGTTCATTTGTGTAAATAGAAATATTGAGATCTTATCAGAATTCCGCATTAGTCACATTATATGAAAACATATTATATATTTAAGATATTTCATTATTAATATTAAAATGACCTAAATTACTATTCGGTTGATTCTTAAGCAATAACATAACTGATATAGATAAGACATAAGCAACTAATAATATTTGATAGCCAATAAAAAGATAATTTGTTGAACTGTCGAAACCCACATTGTAGCGATTAGGCAGCTTGCCACTGTAGCTCTGAGTCCTTCGCCTATAATGTTGCAGTTGCCCTATTCTGAAAAGAATTGTTTTAATAGAAAATAGAAACGCATTTAGTTAATTTTAATTATGTAATATTTTAGACATTATAGTTTCTTCGTTTATTATCTGATCATACATAATTTCGGACCTTCAGTGCGGAAAATATGACAATATGTTATGAGCAGTTATGCTGCCAATTCCAATAAGCCGAAATAAATTAATTGGAACAACTTATGTTTGTTTCCGTTATAAATATTATCTACTTTATTGATTTATCAGAGGAATCGTTTAGAATTGGAAAAATTAATATTATTATTTAAAGGTTATACACCTAAAGTTTTTATTTATAATATATTATAGTAATGAAAACAATAAAATTATCAAATAATAAATAATTGTCTCTAAACTATTAACCACAAATGATAAATACAAAAATGATAATTATGAATTTATATTAAAATATACCACACCTTATTGGAAAGTGTGTGCACGAAATGACTTCATCAACTATATTATATAAACAGAATTCAATAAAAACCGGAATGAATAGCATTAATTCCATGTATTGCATTAATTCAATTAATTCCAATAATTCCAATATAAACCATTTTGTTTAGTTCCGTTTTTCATGCTTTATTTTTGAAAATTGTTTTTATAATTTTTAAAATACAATTTAATTGATATCCATGAAATATACATTTCCATCAATTTTATTGATTTCCATTTTCTATACCAAACCTTTTAGAGGCTATCTGCATTTTGCATATATTAATTATAACTATGTTTCACAAAACAAAATAAAACATAGTTAGTTTACCCGGTAATACATTATAAACTTGTAAGATCCATATTTATATGTATTTATAAGTGTGATGTCATTTCAACCGAGGAAAAGTTATCTGAAAACATTTATTAAAAATAAGGAGTAGCATGCCCTAAAATAAAAGGCTACAATATATAAATTTACATGGTCTATATCTTTTTCACACTTACTTTTAAAGTTCTATCAGACATTTACACTAAAACGTTTAATACAGAATAAATTAATTTATATCTGTCTAAACGACACTTTTTAGATATTTAAAAAAACTAAATAAGCAGGCCATGTTAACGAAGCAAAAACTAACATGTCGTCTAACGGCTTCTGTTTAGGTGACCAATTCTTTCCAATCACTCTTGTAATTGCTTGTCGATCATAGGACGATGCTGGTCTATTTGCAAGATGTGGAAAATCGTAGGTTTGTAGCTGAAGTTAAGACAAAAACAAATGCCAATATGAAGTAGATAAAAATATCCAAAAAATGATTGCTAAGAATGAAATAAATTTGTATGAAATATTAAAATGATAATAATAAAACACTAAAAAGTGTTGTACAATTGGTTTAGATTACTTCTAGCAACACAATTATAAAATACAACACGTATATAGCTGGTGTAATAAATATATAAAGCGACTCTATTGAATTGTAGATGAAAATTTCTTATACATTATTTAAAGTTCAAGTTATTAAATATATCTACCGAAATTAAATAGATTTAAGGGAAGGAATATTAGTAGACTTTTTGTAATTAAAAATAAAAACTGTTTTGTTACATTTTGCTTAACATTATAGAAACTTATAAGTAATATTTTTTTAATTAGTTAATCTACTTCTAAAAGCTATATTTAATGTTTTTTTAAATTAAATATATATTATTATTTTTAATTTACATTGTAACAATTGGTAATAGAAGTAACAATTGTTAAATTTATTTAAGTAATTTTAAATAAGCACCATATTATCATGCAGTCATTAAATGTTATATAATAACTAATGCGTTTAATAAAAGAGTGTCAATAATTGGAACGGTAGTCATGTCTGCCTACCCTTGGAACGGTAGTCATGTCTGCCTACCCTTGGAACGGTAGTCATGTCTGCCTACCCTGTAGATATGTCTGCCTACCCTTGGAATGGTAGTCATGTCTGCCTACCCTGTAGACATGTCTGCCTACCCTGTAGACATGTCTGCCTACCCTGTAGACATGTCTACCTACCCTGTAGACATGTCTGCCTACCCTGTAGACATGTCTGCCTACCCTGTAGACATATTATATCGCTAAATAATTGTTTTATTTAGTCAAAACTTCAGTTTTCAAACGTTTCTAAATCTCCATGTATGACATACAATACCTCTTTGGATAAGTGTTTAAACAAAAGCACTATTATACGTAAAGGAGAGCTAAAAAGTTTGATTGACCTGACCCACTCTTAGAATAATTCAAATACAAATTTCTTCATAATTGGACACGTCCACGACTAAATTTTTAATTTAAATTAGTTGAATTATAGCTTTCAAATCCATTTATTTAATTTAGACATGGTTTAAATAGTATTCAAATGTTATTATTCTTTTTTTTATTTACACAATGCAATGCATCAACTGGATGTCATCTTAATAGTTTTGACGGTTTTTATAAAAAATATCAACTTCGGATTTTAATACAAAATTATCCTTTATTTATGTTTTATGATCTAAATTTCGAAATTCATTAAAGTGTTTTTTGTCGTAAGTAAAATAACTTGTTAGTAAAATAAGGTATATCTTTTTTTATGATTTTTGTTTTGAAAGGATTATAGTCTATGAAATGTCATTCTTACACATTTGAAATTTAATAAAATGTTAACCATGTAATTATTTAATTAAATAACATGTATATATAAAAGACATTGAATCATATTGAAGTCTTTAAAATATATTTGAATAAAATTAATATTTAGATCATTACTTGTAATGTTTTCCATTAAATCGAAAACTATACCACGTTTTAAGCAGATTTTTAAACCAGCTTTTTTTTAAATTATAAGTATGTAAAAAATTACAATGTTATTAAAATATTTTAGAAAAAATATAAATAGAAATTTTGATTAAAAAAATTATTAACAGCATGAACTAATGAAAAATGTATTTGCTCTGCCAACCTTTACTCAACTGCAAATATAATGTATAATAATAAAATAGAATTTCCCCTGTCAATATATATATTTAATGACAATTTGCAAAATATAATGCCAACATAATATAAAAATAACTTTGAAATAGATAAACAAATTACCTGAATAAATGATCTATATTTACAATTTTGCTCATCTAATCGTCGTTTCCGTAAAGCTAAATAATATTCTTGAATTTCACAGGTCATTGCAATCTGAAAAAGTATTTTTTTTACAATATTGAAGTGTACATACACAAGGTTATAAATAAGGAAGTCATGCAATTATAAAAATAAATAAATTTATAAAAAGTTTATAAACTATTATGTACAAACATCGTTGTTGCACATATGGTCACCATATATGCAATAACTAACCATAAGATCATGGGCGGATCCAGGGGGTGTCCAGGGTGTCCAGACACCTGCCCTTTTACATGGTTTTCCATGCCCGATGCATGGTTTAAAACCTCAAAA